>ONZH01012866.1:0-127798 GCA_900303285.1 Rhinella marina
TCAACAGCACAATGACCCCAAACACACCTCCCAGGCTGTGTAAGGGCTATTTTGACCAAGAAGGAGAGTGATAGGGTGCTACGCCAGATGACCTGGCCTCCACAGTCACCAGACCTGAACCCAATTGAGATGGTTTGGGGTGAGCTGGACGCAGTGTGAAGGCAAAAGGGCCAACAAGTGCTAAGCATCTCTGGAACTCCTTCAAGACTGTTAGAATACCATTTCAGGTGACTACCTCTTGAAGCTCATCAAAAGAATGCCAAGAGTGTGCAAAGCAGTAATCAAAGCAAAAGGTGGCTACTTTAAAGAACTAGAATATAAGACATATTTTCAGTTGTTTCACACTTTTTTGCTAAGTATATAATTCCACATGTGTTAATTTATAGTTTTGATGCCTTCAGTGTGAATCTACAATTTTCATTGTCATGAAAATACAGAAAATTCTTTGAATTAGAAGGTGTGTCCAAACTTTTGGTCTGTACTGTATATATATATATATATATATATATAAATATTTAAATACTGTGACATAGTAATTCTATATATCAACTCAAAAATTAATGGGGATTGCGTCAGCAGTTGAACGTGGCAATATATTAGACCGCCTTTAATACTGAGGCACAGTATTTCTATAAATAAAATTAGGATTAACTGCAAATGTGTCAGCAGTTGAAAAAGATGCAGACGGTGATATGTTAGACGCCTTTCATACTGACACATAGTAATTCTATATATAAAACTATATAGAGATTAACTGCAATGTATAAGCAGTTAAACAAGATGCAGACTGCGATATATTACACTGCCTTTAATACTGAGGCACAGTAATTCTATATATAAAAAAGAGATTAACTGCAAATATGTCAGCTAGAGATGAGCGAGCACTAAAATGCTCGGGTGCTCGTTATTCGAGTCAAACTTTTCCCGATGCTCGGGTGCTCGTTTCGAATAACGAACCCCATTGAAGTCAATGGGAGACTCGAGCATTTTTTGCAGGGGACCAAGGCTCTGCCTAGGGAAGGCTGGGTGAAAACCTGGAAACCTCAGAAAATGATGGAAACACCACGGAAATGGACAGGAAACAGCAGGGGCAGCATGCATGGATGCCTCTGCGGCTGCCTAATCCCACCATTACCCCAAATTCTCCTAGTGGGGCATGTGTAGTATCGATTCTTCTCAGTTTAAAATCGTATACGTCCCCTATCTTGGGACCATATATTTCATGGATTTTTCGAACACGGAAAAGGAAAAAGAGCTTGCTCTGGCCAGGGGAGTGTCTTTCCTACTGCAGCTAAGGGGACGTGTCCATGCTCTGCCTATCACAGGTCAGGAGGCAATTAAAAGAAGAACAAAAAAAATCAGTACAATATCTAATACGTCCCCTATCCGGGTAAATTGTTTGGAGAGAGGGCTGTAGGTGGGGGGCAGGCTGGGGGGAAGGAGGTTGAGCTGGAAGAGCCAGAGGAGTGCCCCCTGGGCTAGCGTGTGTGGTGGTGACAACAGCCGGATGTAGTTAGAATGAACGAGGCCCCCAACTTAAAAATTTAGCATGGGCTGTGTGGTGGGACAAATTGTGAGAATGACGACGGGACCCCAGGTACAATTGTCAATTATGAGCTCGATCAAGTGTGGCATGACTTTTTAGATGGAGATTGCATGTGGTCACGTACTCCCTGGAACCCCATAGTCACCCCTTCTCTGATGTGCTACCCCAGAACATTCTCTGCCCCAATTCGCAAGACCTTTTGCAGTCTCTGTGTGCTGACAGTGGGGATTTACCAGTGTTGTCTGAGGAGGTGGTGACAATGGCGAGACACAGGTGTCGGGTGGTGAGGTAGTTGAAAGTGAAGCAAGTTACATTGTGGACTCCTTGGGGGACTTTCTCATGATGGGACAGATTCAATTGTGTTTAGAAACGCTGATGGCTTCCGTCAGCACTGTGTGTATAGAACCCCATGGCCTTTCATAAAAATAGTCTGGCGATGACCCAAGGCAATTTTTCAGAGACACGGTAATGGTGACCCACTTAAAATGCTGCCTGGCAACCTGGCGGTTAACCCCTGATTGTCTGTCTTTCAATAAGATTGCAGTGTAAAGCATGGTGGTGAGCCTCAGTAATAGGATTGCAGTGTAAAGCATGGTGGTGAGCCTCAGTATGACTTTTGGATGGAGATTGCATGTGGTCACGTACTCCCTGGAACCCCGTAGTCACCCTTCTCTGATGTGCTACCCAGAACATTCTCTGCCCCAATTCGCAAGACCTTTTGCTGTGTCTCCGTGTGCTGACAGTGGGGATTTACCAGTGTTGTCTGAGGAGGTGGTGGACAATGGCGAGACACAGGTGTCGGGGGGTGAGGAGGTTGTATGGGAAGCAAGTTACAGTGGGGACTCCTTGGGGGGACTTTCTCATGATGGGACAGATTCAACTTGGGTGGATCAGGCACAGGAACAGATCAAATTTTTTTTTTTTGTGTTTATTTAACTTTTATTTAGCACAAATAACCACAGAGATATTTATTCGTTTCTTCGCTGCGCAGTCTGGCGTTGGGGTTCGTCACTTTGATGGCGAGCTGTGCCGCTTCTCCACAATGGTCTTTAGGTTTTTTGAGGAGACGTTGTGGGCGATTTCTGCACAGAAGGACTTGTTGCTCATCAACAGAACCTCGAGTTCCTTGACATTGTGGACCAGGAATTTGCGGAACCCTGTGGGCAGCATGTGTTTGGTCTTCTTGTTGCTACCGTACCCAATGTTGGGCAATATAGATACGCAGGTAATATTATTTTTCACACCTATCCCAAAAAGAAATTTACGCAGTTTGCGCAAATAAAACTGGAAACTGGAACTGGAGAGAGGGCCTGTAGGTGGACCTCCGGAAAAATTGTTTGGAGAGAGGGCCTGTAGGTGGACCTCCGGAAAAATTGTTTGGAGAGAGGGCCTGTAGGTGGACCTCCGGAAAAATTGTTTGAAGAGAGGGCCTGTAGGGGCCCTCCTGAAAAATTGTGGTAAAAGAGTGCCAGTTGGACCTCTAAAAAATGGTGTTTTTTTTAGTCAGCGTTAGGCAAAGACGACATGGAGGAGGAGGAGTAGGGTTAGGGTGAATTCCGGTGAAATCCAGGCTTTGTTCATTTTAATAAGCGTCAGCCTGTCAGCGCTGTCAGTTGACAGGCGTGTACGCTTATCGGTGATGACGCCACCAGCTGCACTGAATACCCGCTCTGACAGCATGCTAGCGGCAGGGCAGGCCAGCACCTCCAAGGCGTACAGCGCCAGTTCAGGCCACGTGTCCAGCTTTGAAACCCAGTAGTTGTATGGAGCAGAGTGATCGCTACGGACGTTGGTATGGTCAGCTAGGTACTCCCTCACCATCTTTCTGTACAGCTCCCCCCTACTCTGCCTAGACTGGGGACAGGTGACAGTGTCTTGCTGGGGTGACATAAAACTGGCAAAGGCCTTGGAGAGCGTTCCCCTGCCAGTGCTGGACAAGCTGCCTGCTCGCCTCCCTCTCCCCTGCTACTTGGCCCACAGAACCATGCCCTCTGCCGCTAGCGGCTCAGATGGGAAGGATTGTTTCAGCTTGTGCACCAGGGCCCTGTTGATATCTTTCTACTCTCATACTGCTTTCCTCTGCAGGGATGAGAGTGGAAGGTTCTGCTTGTACCGTGGGTCCGGAGAGTGAACACCCAGTAATTGTGTTTTAAAAAAATTTCTTCTAACGCGAGGGTCACGGGATAGGCAGCCTAACATGAAGTCTGCCATGTGCGCCAGAGTCCCAACACGCAAGAATTCCCTCTCTCACTGCCTGACTCTCCATTTCCTCCTCCTCCTCCAAGTCCTCCTCTTCAGCCCATACACGCTCAAGAGTTAAGGACTGAGCACTGGTACCCGCTACTGTCTCGCCGACATTCTTCCTCCTCTTCTCCTCATCCCCCCTCCTCGATACGCGCTGAGAAACAGACCGGAGGGTGCTCTGGCTATCAAGCGACGTATCTTCCTCCACCGTCTCTTGTGACAAGCGCAAAGCATCCAACTTGATGCTGAGCAGTGAGTTTTTCAACAGGCAAAGCAGCGGGATAGTGAGGCTGATAATGGCGCATCCGCGACCATCTGGTACTCCAAAGTTGCTCAACACCTGGCAGATATCAGACATCCACGTCCACTCCTCATTGTAGACTTGAGGAATCTGAGTGACCTGACTACCAGTTCTGGTGGAAGTTGACATCTGGCAGTCTACAATCGCTCTGCGCTGCTGGTAAACTCTGGATAACATGTTTAATGTCGAATTCCATCTCGTGGGCAACGTCGCACAACAGTCGGTGAGCGGGTAGTTGTAGGCGGCGCTGCGCTGCCCTGAGAGTGGCAGCATCTGGTGGTCGACTTGCTGAAATGCGCCACAGATGTGGCGCACCTTGGTGAGGCAAATCAGACAGATTGGGGTATGTCTTGAGGAACCGCTGAACTATGAGATTGAACACGTGGGCCAGGCATGGCACATGTGTCAGTCTGCCGAGTTGCAGAGCCGCCACCAGGTTACGCCCGTTGTCACACACAACCATGCCTGGCTTGAAGGTTCAGCGGTGCCAGCCACACATCGGTCTGCGCCGTGATGCCCTGTAACAGCTCTTGGGCGGTGTGCCTTTGTCACCTAAGCTCAGCAGTTTGGAGCACCGCCTGCTGGGCGCTTACCCACGGCACTGCTGCTGCGCCTAGAGCTACCGACTGAAGGCGCCGTGCCCACGGATGGTAATTCGGTGGAGGAGGAGGGAGGGGGTCGGGAGGAGGAGGCATAGTACGTCTGAGAGACCGTGACCGAGGTAGGCCCCGCAAATCCTCGGTGTGGGCAGTACATGAGCGGCCCCAGGGTCATTCTCGGTCCCAGCCTCCACCAAGTTAACCCAATGTGCCGTCAGTGAGATATAGTGTCCCTGCCCGGCAGCATTGTCCACGTGTCCGTGGTTAGGTGGAACCTTCTCAGAAACAGCGTTGGTCAGGGCACGGATGATGTTCTGTGACACGTGCTGGTGTAGGGCTGGGACGGCACATCGGGAAAAATAGTGGCGGCTGGGGACCGAATACCGAGGGGCAGCCACTGCCATGAGATTGCGAAGGCCTCGGTCTCTACCAGCCTATAGGGCAGCATCTCCAGGCTAAGCAATTTGGAGATGTGGACGTTGAGGGCTTGGGCATGTGGGTGGGTGGAACTGTATTTCCTCTTGCGCTCCAGCGTCTGCTGTAAAGACAGCTGAACGCTGCGCTGGGACACATTGGTGGACACTGTGGAGGAATCGTGGAGGCGAAGGTGTGGTTTTCCCAGCGGGAGGCGCTCGTGCCGGGGTCCTGCGGCAGGGGGTTGACTAGCAGAGGCAAGCGAGTGACGCAGGGGGTTGACTAGCAGAGGCCGCGAGTGACACAGGGGAAGGAGCAGTGGTGTGACCCGCAGGAGGTGGTGAACAGCCTTGGTTCCATTGAGTGGGGTGTTTAGCACTCATATGCCTGCGCATGCTGGTGGTGGTTAGGCTAGTAGTGGTGGCACCCCTGCTGATCCTGGTGTGGCACAGGTTGCACACCACAGTCCGTCGGTCATCCTCACTTTCTTTAAAGAACCTCCAGACTTGCGAACATCTAGGCCTCGCCACGGGAAGCTTCACTACGTGAAACAGTTGCTGCTGATGCACCAGCTCTGGCCCTGCTTCTCCCTCTGGCCACACCACTGCCTCTTACAACCTGTTCTGGTGCAGCACTCGCCTCCGCCTCAGAAGCACTGTCTTCACTCGGCATATCAACCCAGCTTGGGTCAGTCACCTCGTCATCCTCCGATTCCTCAGTCTGCTCCCCCCTCGGACTTCCTGCCCTGACAACAACTTCACCACTGTCTGACAACCGTGTCTCCTCATCGTCGACACCTCTTTACAAACTTCTTCCACTAACTCAACATTGTCGTCATCATCATCATCATCACCCACAGACTGCGACAGTTGGAAAACTTGGGCATCGGGAACGAGGTCAGCAGCAACCTGAGAAGTGGTTTGTGACTCTGGAAGGGTCCAGAAAACAGTTCCTGAGAGTATGCCGGATCGCATTCCAAATTTTCCTGGGAGGGGGCAGACTGGGGGGAAGGAGGTTGAGGCGGAGGAGCCAGAGGAGTGCTCCCTTGGGTAACGTGGGTGGACTGCGTGGAAGACTGACTGGTGGACAAATTACTTGAAGGCATTGTCCGCAATCCACGACATCAGCTGTTTCGCACTGTTGTGGTTCAACAGTCCTCTACCACGTGTCCCTGTAAGTTCAGACATGAAGCTAGGGAGTGTAGCTCTGCGGCGTTCCCCTGCTCCCTCATCAGCAGGTACTGATCTCCCTGCCAAGGACCATGGCCTCTGCCCCCTGCAGTAATTGAATGCCACGCCCCACGCTCCGTCCTCGACCCTTAGCCCTGGGGTTCAACATTTTCTGTATATAAGTGTATTATATAAAAAATAAAAAATAAATGGGCCTGGTGTACTGAAACCCACAAACTTGTTCAGTCTGGTTTAATTAAGTGACGTAAAGAAAGTGTCACCTGGACAGAAAATGCGGATTGGAGTGAGTGGACAGCTGAACTGTGACACACAGAATGGTTCCACACTGCTGTGTGAAATGGATTTGTATCACTGAGCTAAAACAACAAAAAAAACTATTTTTTTATATATTTTTTTTGTAGTTTTGTTTTTTTTGGAACGTGACGTGCAGAAACTATTGTAGAGCTAACTGACACCCTACTGACGGTGGCTATTTAGACTGCGACCCAGACAAATGTCGCACAGAGATTTTTGGGATCAAGCTATATACGTGACAGGCAGCAAAAGACAGAGAACTAAATGCAGGCCCTAACACTCTCCCTGAAACGCAGCAGCTCTATCCCTAACGACATCCAGACGGCATCTGAGCCGAGCACCGCGGCCAGTCACTAGTATATTCCAGGGTCACCTGATCAGGCCAGCCAACCCCTGCTATCGACATGTAAGAGCCCCACGTGATGCTGGGTGTACCGCAGAGTCTCCTGGCTTGTGATTGGCTGAGTTTATAGGCGCCAAAAAAGCACGATGCGGAAGTTGCCATTTCCTCGAGCATGGCGAGATACTGTCCGAGCAGCGAGCACTTACGAGTACCCTAATACTCGAACGAGCACCAAGCTCGGACGAGTATGCTCGCTCATCTCTAATGCCAGCGGTTCAAAAATATGTAGGCGGCGACATATTACACTCACTTTTTTTTTTTTTTAAGAATATTTTATTGGAGTTTTTCAAAACATCCATAACATAAAAAACAGGAGGATCATATGTATACAGCACAAAAGAAAATCAGATAAGTAGATATAGTTCAGCTTGCTGCAAAAGTCAGTCAACATTTCGCCTGTCGTCAATAACAATACATAACTAAATATAATACAGAGAACGAACCTGAATTCTGGTCATCAGGCAGAAGATAACAATTATAGCTAATGCATTTGTGCTAAAATCTACATACACCAAATAGCCTTGTTGGGCTACCACACAAGAGGATGGAGTTCCTGATTTACCTGCTTGTTGCTGCCGCTAAGTAGTTTGTGTAAACCTTTAAATCACTTCCCCTTTATAGTTATAGAGCCTGACATGTTTCTTCAGATACCAGGAGGTATACTGAAACGGTTCGCACTTTTTGCTTCCTCTCAGAGTGCGGCAAAAAACGCCATAAGAGTAACATTTTTTGAAGAAATCAGCTGATTTCATCTCTGGCTGTCGTTCTACACCACCCTTTAATATTGAGGCACAGTAATTCTATGTATAAACTTAAAAGATTGTGATTGTCGTGGCAGGTGAACAAGATGCACACGGCAATTACACTCAACCTGCACTGCATCATAGGATGTCTACTCATCTGTCTACCAGCAACACACATAGTAAAGCAAAGACTGTTCTGGAGCTGGTATAAACATTCCTAACAAAGTGTCTATCAGACTGCCTGTGTAATATTAACAGGATCGGTTCCTCCTATTTCAGTGATAAAAGGTTCCAATATTCCAAGATTGTATGCTATACAGTATGATCTAAGTGGCCAGTAATCTTTGATGGACAATTGCAGATGAGAAGCATCCTATTATAGCACTATTGAGGGACGTGCACGTAAACGCTGCAAATAAAATTTGCTAATGCTTATGCTAAAGAGTTAATGAACCTGTTCTCAACAGGTTCCTGAGTTCTAATATTCTTGAACTTGAGAGGAAATTACTGACTTTAACTGCCTGTTATTCTGAGAACTGATGCTATCAACAGACAAATAGAATGATGTGAGAATGCTCATAAGACATACAAAAAGACCTAGGAAGTGGGGACAAATTTGCATGATGCCAAACTTGCTACTGAATTTTTTAGGGGTGTACTCACTTTTGTTGCCAGGGGTTTAGACATTAATGGTTGTATGTTGAGTTATTTTGAGGACACACCAAATTTACACTGTTATACAAGCTGTACACTGACTACTTTACATTGTATCAAAGGGTCATATCTTCGGTTTTGTCCCATGAAAAGATCTAATAAAATATTTACAAAAATGAGAGGGTGTACTCACTTTTGTGAGATACTGTATGGAGATTGGATTAGGCATATTTTGTAGCATAGTGTGGTGTTATTTGACCACAACCTAGTTTGTATGGTTTCCACCAGAACCAAATCAAAGAAGGCATCAAGAAATTAATGCTTTGGTTAGACATCTATTCAGACAATGTTATTCTTGGTTATATGTAGAAAGGTTAAACGCTCACGTAAGGAAACCTCCCCCACTAAGTCAAGGTAGAGAGATTACCCAGCCTGACAGGACAATTGTGGACATAATGATCTTTAAACAGTGGTTATTCTGGTAACTATGCAATTTTGCAGACTTGGATAGCTTTAGACTTTGAACTTTAACGCATTATGTTTCACAGAACCTTTCTCAAAAGCTAATGTCATTCTTGGTGGACGATTAACTAAGGCGAAGAAAAAAAAATACAATGCAACAGCACTCTGCAAACCTAATAAAGTACAAAAATGCGTTTTTGTGTTTCTAGCCATGGCAGCGTGCACCTGCACATTGGGATGTGCTGACTGATCCCCTTTTTCTTTGAGATTACCTAAGGCGGTTATCCCACAAATTGCATGTTTGCTGAGCTGCAGCCGGACCTCCTGCCGGCCCCCATTATAGTGAATGGGGCCGGAGCGGACTTCCGGCGGCATGGTGGGCTAGCATTAGCATGGATCCGGCTGGCTGTTCTCCCGTCGGAACAGCCTGCTGGACCCTGCTATCACAAGTGTGAAAGTAGCCTTACCTGCCTGTATTTATCTATTTAGTTTGGGGAGAAAGTCTGGAATTAAATAATTTTTTAATGACTACACAAATTTGCTTACTTGGGAAATCCTTGGTATTAATCAGAGTTAAAAGCAGGGCTAAAAAAATGCTTCAGTGTGTGTCACCTACTTGGTCCCTTTCATGCACAAAAAGTTGGCGTACTGTAAATACAGAATATGGGCTTCTTGATTTCTGTCTGCTAATTTCATGGAACATGGCATGTCAAGTCCTGTGTTTACCTGATTAAAGCTAATTGTGATGTCATAGCAGACTACTTGATAAAACCAAACCTGCAATGTCACAGCATTTTTCCTGATTAAAATCCGCAAACAATCTCAGAACACCTTACGTGACAGAAGGAGAGCTCCGACTGTGAGCACCAGTGCCTTCTCAAACAGCTGATTGGTGGGGGTCCCTGGTGTCGGACACCCACCAATCAGATACTGATGACCAATCCAGACGATAGGTCATCAGTTATAAAATCTCGGAAAACCCTTTTAACAACAAATCCAGATTTCAATGACGATGGGTTTGAGTATGGAAGCCTCGTGGTGACCACATCAATCCTGCCTTTGCTGTAGGGCGATATACTGTCCAAACTGCTGCTGTGATGATCTGGGGAGTCATCTCATATGACAGTCGGTTACTCCTAGTAGTGATACAAGTGACAGTAACAGCTCAGCGTGAAGCAGCCACATATGTTGACTCTCATGGCAGGGCTTCCAATGGGTATTTTTCAGCAGTTCAATTAGGGCCGGATTAAAGGGGGGGCACAAGGGGCTCCCAGCCTTGATCCTCCGCCACTACATAGAAATTAGGGGCCTCCACCAGAACTGGATGTCACAGTGGAGGCTCAACTAAGAATCAAAAAGGAGTGAGCAGCTACTCACTCCTAGCACTGTAAGGAGTCCCTGAAAGAAGAGAGGCACAATGTATCCCCAGAGAAATGTAATTATGGTATGTCTCCTATTATAGCAAGATAATTACTATAGCCAGTAGGTGGCACCACTACACAGGGATGCTGCCTCTTACTGGCTCAGAAGTATTACAGGAGTAGAGCCCTAGCAAGAATGAACAGATGCAAGAAGAAGGGAAGTGTGCAGCATCCCTCCAGCCCTTGCAACAAGGAGTGTCTTCATGAGGACCTTCCACATGCTTCTTATTTGGTTAGTGAGTGTGAGGTCAGGGCTGCTCTGAAACTGCTGTTTGTCTGTGATAAGTACAGGTAGCAGATTTAGTTAGAAGTTATGTTTTCTATGTTCCCCTGTACTCCTCACAAGAGACCCTGACACCCACTGTCTCCCCTTTACTCTCTCAAGTCCAACAGTGGTGTGTTCCCTTTGCCTCTCCCCTATAGAGCACCTGGCAAGCTGTGTTTCATAATGTCATCTATGTCACCTTGCCAAAGAGACTGGACCCTTATGTCTCCCTCCCCCTCTCACACAGCATCACGTCTCCCCTCACCCATAGAGGCCCTAACATATAATGTCAGCCCTCTGAACTGCACCTGTTATATGTGCCACTTTAAGTTTCCCTGCCCCTACTATGACCACACAGAGCCCTGCCATGCCGTACCCCTCCCAGACAGACACCTGAATGACCACAGTGTTTACACCAGACTATGGACTGACAATAGCTGTGGTCATGAGCAGGGCCATTTTAAGACATTGGTGGGCCCAGTGCAAAGATCAAGAGTGGGCCCCCCCCCCGCTCCACCCCTGTCCCGCCCCACACGCTCCACCCCTGTCCCGCCCCCACACGCTCCATCCCTGCCCCGCCCCCACATGCATTTTGCCTCCTTAAAAAAATAAATAAACACCAAATTTTATTTGTTTTTACCATATTGAGGCAGCAAAAGGCCTTGGTAAGTAACCTTTTTTTTTTTTTTTTAAACAAAATGTTTATTGGTTTTTTCACGATATTTTTGAAAAACAGAAACAAAAGAACATACACAGTACCTTGATTGTACATAAATGCAGATCATACAATAATATTTGCCGATTTCCATAGCAAAGTATGAACACTATCTATGCGAAGTAACATGTGTCCGTTGATATGCATATTGAGATACAGTGGAGTAATAAAAGCAGTAAAATAATCTAATAACTACAAAAGCTAAACAAAGCTTTCTCCCTCCCCCCCCCCTTAACCCAGATGTTATCTAATTGAGTGTCTCTCATTGTGTGATTCCTAGTACATCGATGGTGATTTGTAAAACCATTTTGACATTATAAAGTGCCACCCAATCCTAGTTCTAGGACAGCTACCTTCCAGAATAAGTTAAGGGATCTGTAGGGAACCCAGGGTACCTGCAATCTTTTCTTTTAAGTACCAAGAAGAATCTTTGAAAGGGTATACTATTTTAATCCTCTCTTCAGATTGTAACAGGGAGCACAAGAAAACCCTCCATTTATTGAAAAACTTCTTTGCTAATTTATCTTGTTGTCTTTCAGCTTCATATTTTTCCAGAAGCATGCATTTTTTTACTTGGGCTACCACCTCAGACATGCGAGGGCATTTCTCATCAAGCCAATTATATAGCAGACTCCTCTTGGCTGATAGAAGAAAGACATGTAAAATTTCACATCCCTTTCCTTTCTGTGTACCTGAGTTTGAAATAAAGTCATCTCTGGACTATTGCATATGTATGTTCATTTTTTCCTTTAGGAATGTACGAAACTGGGTCCAAAATGTTTTGAAGCTGGACAGTCCCACATACCATGAAACATATCAGTGTCTGTGGTTTTACATTTTGGACATGCCACTAGCCTCCTATCTCCCCTCTCCTTCACGTCTTGTCTAAAACCATAAATTGCCCGGTGTATTATTTTATATTGAGTCTCTCTCCAAGTTTCGTTAATGTTTGCTCTTTTGATGTGTTCCCATCCTGTAAGGATTATGCTTCTAGTATCTCCATAGATGCGTCAGGAAATACTTTTTTCCACCCTTAAAAGTCTGAAGAATTGGATGTCTTCGCCAATCTGTCTCAAGGAAAGCATAAAGCGTTGCTATACTCAATTTCCCACACTGTGTCCTAACAATGTGTCAAATTCAATTGCTCCTGTCTCTTTTGAGAGATCAGATAGTTTAGACGCAACGAGCTCACTATTTGGTAAAAGGCCAAGAAGGAGGAGTTAAGAAGACTGTGTCTGTCCCTAAACTCTGTGAATGTGAAATAACGATGTTGCTCAGGATTCCAGAAGTCAGACGCCACAAACTGTTCCAACTTTCCCTGCTGTGGTGTAAGTCTGATCTGAGTGGTGCCTTCAGTGAGCACCAAGTGGGAAGGCACTAGGAATTTGGAGACCTGATATGATAGACCATAGCCTTTCCTGGTACCTTCCATGTGATGATGGTGTCGCGTAGCAACGCGCTTTTCTTAATTATCGTGTAGTTTTGAATAAGGGGTGTGTAAAATACTCGTTAATGTCCACGGATAAGCTAGTGCTTCTTCTAGTTCTATATTGGAATAATTATTTGTCCTCTTTATCCAATCCGTGCAGTGGCGTAGTAAACTAGCTAAATTATATGCTCTTATGTCAGGTAGGGCTAGCCCCCCTTTTTCCTTAGGCAGCTTCATTTTAAACAGTGAGATTCTGCTTCGTTTAGACTGCCATATGAACGCACTAAATGCTTGTTCCAGTGTTTTAATGTCTTTATGTTTCAATAGTATTGGCAGAGTTTGTAAGGGGTACAGGAGTCTAGGAAAGCTCATCATCTTCAGTAGATGACACCTCCCTAACAGAGATATGGGAAGTCTTTGCCAATTTTGTAATTCGGTGGTGATGGCCTTGATCAGAGGGGTTTAATTCAAAGAGTAAAGTGAATCTGGCCTTTTTCATATCTGAATACCTAGATATTTTATATGTGGTTTATATAGGCGTGCCACAGAGGTTTTCTTATGTCGGGGAGATTGAGAATGTTTCGGAGATAAGTCTAATAATTCGCACTTAGATTGATTCACCTTAAATCCCGAGTAACTTCCATATTGGTGTAATAAAGTACAGACGTGTTCTACATCAACATGTGGGTTGTCCAGAAAGAATAGTATATCATCTGCAAATAATGCATGTTTCACCTCCTCTTTGCCTATGTGGATACCTTTTATATTTGGTGAATTCGTTATAGCCCTAGACAGGGGTTCCAGTGCTATGTTGAACAATAAGGGGGATAATGGGCATCCCTGTCTTGTCCCCTTCTGAAGAGAAAAGGATTCAGATAAAAATCCCGGAGTACATATTCGAGCATAAGGGTTTCTGTATAGAGTGTTAATATAATTCCGGAATATGCCTTGGAATTTCATCTTGTCCAATATCGCCTGAAGCCAACTCCATTTGACGTTATCGAAGGCTTTTTCCGCGTCAATGGTCAAGATGGCAGGGTATTTGTATTTCATCGGGTTATTTGAAACATGGTCTAATACTGACATTACTTTGCGTATATTATATACCGCTGCTCTCCCCTGGACAAACCCCACCTGTTGCCTGGAAATAAGGTGTGGGAGCAAGGCAGCTAGTCTATCTGCCATTATCTTGGAGATCAATTTGATATCGACATTGATCAATGAAATCGGTCGATATGATGTGGGCAGTAACGGGTCTTTTCCCTGTTTGTGTAGTACTTTGATGTTTGCAGTATTAGAGTAATTAGATATTTTATCTCCCATCATGTAATTTTCATAAACTTTCTGAAGCAATGGTGTGATTTGGTCAGTTAATATTTTGTAGAACTCCCCCGTGTACCCGTCAGGTCCTGGGGCTTTACCTAGCTTTAGTTGGCTAATTGCTCTAGTTATTTCCTCCAACGTCACAGGAGCATTAAGTGTAGTTTGCATAGTGTCTGTCAAGACAGGTAGTGAAATTGATTGTAACCATTCCCTTGCCTCATGATCTGACGTCGTGGCATCAGCATATAAGTGTTTGTAGTAGTCTAGTAGTATAGTATTTATTTTTTGCGGGTTGTGGTGTATTATTCCTTCTGGCGATTTCAACGCTAGAATAGGTTTGGAGGCGAACGGGCCACGTACAAACCTAGCTAACAGCTTACCTGTCTTATTACCAAACCTATAGAGTTTCGCTTCAGCCTGACATCTAAACAGGTCTTCCTTTTTTTGTATCCATAGCTCGTAAGTGTCCTTAGCTTCCTGCCATTTACGTTTTGTGGTTGAGATAGGATTATTTTGAAAACTGGTATAGGCCTGCCTCAAATTTTGGCTATGTAGCTCAAGTTGTGCATGAACAGTTTTTTTCCTATAAGCTAGCTCAGCCATCAACTTTCCTCTGATCACTGCCTTTCCTGCTTCCCACAGAAGTTGGGGATCAGAAGTTGTGCTATTATCTTCCAAATACGCACACCACCATCCCTTCAGCTTATCACAAAATTTCTCGTCTTCATATAATTGTGAGGGGAAGCGCCAGATAAAATCACGGCCTCTGGGTATATGATCCTTTAACGTTATAAGAAGGGGAGTATGATCCGATATTACCATGTCTTCAATCGATGCGTGTGAGCATCGGTGAGCTAGGATGGGAGTCAGGAAGGCATAATCGATGCGTGACCATGAAGTGTGCGTATGTGAATAAAATGTATATTCTCTGCCTTCTGGGTGTAAGGATCGCCATATATCTATCAGGTGAGTATCAGACATAAGCTGCTGTAAGCAGTTTTCGGGTCTTGCTACGTGTGCATTATGTTTCCGATCCTCTCCTATGTTGGCCACCGTGTTCATATCTCCTGCAATTACCTTTTGCTGGGTACTGTCTCCTAATATTTTTGTAGTTAGGTTTTGGAAGAACACCTGACTTTTATCATTGGGGCCATAAACATTATAGATGCTGATATCAGCTATGGGAGAACTAAGGATTAAATGATGAATTCTACCTGAATCATCTGCTTTCTCAGTTTTGACTTTCAATGTGAGTCTTTTATGCAGCAGGGTAATGACTCCTGCTTTTGAATGAACCGCAGGAGACCCATAGACCTCTCCCACCCATAATTTGCGAAGTCTGAAGTAATCCTATTTCCCTAGGTGTGTCTCTTGAAGTAAAGCTATATCTGCTTTTAGTCTTTTTAAATGGCGTAACACCATCATACGCTTATTTGGCGACTTAAGTCCCTTCACATTCCATGACACTATGTTCAACATTGTTAATGAAAGTAAAAGAGTAGCATACTATATAGATCCATCTGGGTAAGAACATATCCCCTAAAAGAAAACCCCCTAACATAAGAAAGTTAAACAACTTTAACAAAATAGCCTCTGATAAAATAGGCAAGACATCCCCGAGGAGTGAGAATAGAACTATATCCTCTGAGGATTTTCGTCTGGCGGCTTCGCTTTTTTCCGCCATGACAAGAGTGCTAAAGTAAGTTTCTGAGTGACACTAAACCTCTAACCCACCTCCTCGACCCCCTTCCCATACAGGATATTGTACCATGTAAAGCATTAATGTGCATACTGTAATGTGACTCTATGTTAATTCTTAACAAGAAAAATAATAAAATAAGTTCAGGTAAAAGCCAAAGCAATGTTGAGTATACGAGTATATATCTACGTATACTTATCGTGAGCGACAGTCCTCCCACGACTTGCGGCGAACTTATCTAGAAGTTTTAAGTGATTCAACTGCGAGCAGAATGTTCTTTAGAGCGCTGTTCTTTTGGAATGTCTGCATGGTCTCTCAAGTGATGATCTTGTTGTGCAGTCGGCCATTTTCGATCACGCTGAATCTCCATGCTGGCGGGAAAGTTGGTTTCTCCTTTCATGCTCTCTGACGCCTCCTCCGGTGAAGTATAGAAAACTGCTGATCCATTTGGGCCTAGTACCTTCAGAGTGGCTGGATACAATAAAGCAAATCGGATTTTCTTATTAAACAGGTCTGTACAGAGCGGTGCAAAAGCTTTGCGTCTTTTTTGGACCTCCGCTGAAAAGTCGTTAAAGACCAGTACTTTACATCCCTGTATCATAAGAGGGTCTTTACGATTCTTGAAAGCTCTCAGGATAGCAGCCTTTTCCGAAAAGTCCAAATATTTGGCGATGACTTGGCGAGGACGCTGTTGTAATTGGTGAGGCATATTTCTGCTCATCTGTGCAGGTCTCCCGTCTCTTAGATCAGGCCCAATACGGTGTGCTCTTTCCACTTTAAAGGGACCAGAGAGATCCAGTGCTTCTGGAAGTTCCAGTTCACATATGTCTAGCAGCTCATGAGATGGGATTGCTTCTGGTATTCCAACTAAACGTAGGTTGCTGCGTCTAGATCGGTTCTCTAAATCGTCGACTTTGTCCCATAACCTTTTGATCTCTGATTCAGCCTGTTTCAGCTTGTGTTGAGTGGTGTTAAGCTCTGTTTCAAACTGGGCCGACGTTGACTCTAGATGTACCAGTCGATTTGCATGCTGCGTCACTTCGGCTTGCAGTGGCGCGAAAGATTGCGCAATGGAGGAGGATAACGACTCTTGGAGATCCGGCAGAATTCTTGTCGCTACCTCAATAGCTAGTCGCTTATAATCTACTGCAGTTAGATCTTCCTGATCAACGCTTTCTGGTGCAGTTGGTGAGTCCGGCGGGAGCGGTGGTATCGTGGTTGGTTCGTCCGCCATCGCTGGAGCCGATGGTTCTTGTGCCGCCTTTCCCGTCTTGCTGGTACTTTTAGCTTTTGATCTGCTCCCCATGTTCGTAATATATTTGTCCATGAATATAAGGGTTATTCAGACCCTGAATGTCGAGGACTGACCCGTCTCTCTATGTAGGGGATGGAGTTTTTCAGGGGACTGTGGGAGAGCTCTCACCTCGTGCTGCTTGTCATGTCGGCGCCGGAACCGGAAGTCGTAAGTAACCTTTTTAACCCTATGCTGCTTGTATCTAAACATAGCCCTTAGGCTATATTAGTTATTGATGCAGCATAGGGTTAAATAAGTTACCCAGCAAGGCCTTTGCTGCCTCAATATGGTAAAAACACAGCATAAGGCCTTGCTGGAAACATATAATCATATGCTGCTTAAATGATGCATGCAGAACTTTCTGTCCGGTCTTTTTAACAGAATCTGTGACCCAAACGCAAATGTGAATGGATAGTATTAGACGTATAGCATCAGATGTCTGTTTAACACACAAATACAGAGCAAGAACCAAGATCACTACATACAACAGCACCAAATCCAAACCCAGAAGTCAAATACAGCACCAAGAACCAAGTTTCTCTACATAAATACAGCACCAAACCAAGTTCTCTACATAATACAGAACCAGAACCAAGGTCTCTACATAAATACAGCACCAGAACCAAGTTCTCTACATAAATACATCACCAGAAACCAAGTTCTCTACATAAATACAGCACCAGAACCAAGTTCTCTACTTACATACAGCACCAGAACCAAGTTCTCTACATAAATACAGAACCAGAACCAAGTTATCTACATAAATACATCACTAGAACAAGTTCTCTACATAAATACATCACTAGAACCAAGTTCTCTACATAAATACAGAACCAGAACTAAGCTCTCTACATAAATACAGAACCAGAACCAAGTTCTCTACATAAAATACATCACCAGAACCATGTTCTGTACATAAATACATCACTAGAACCAAGTTCTCTACATAAATACAGCACCAGAACCAAGTTCTCTACATTAATACATCACCAGAACCAAGTTCTCTACATAAATACAGCACCAGAAACCAAGTTCTCTACATAAATACATCACCAGAACCAAGTTCTCTACAGAATACAGCACCAGAACCAGTTCTCTACAAATACAGAACCAGAACCACGTTCTGTACATAAATACAGAACCAGAACCAAGTTCTCTACAGAAATACAGCAACCAGAACCAAGTTCTCTACATAAATACATCACCAGAACCAAGTTCTCTACATAAATACATCACCAGAACCAAGTTCTCTACATAAATACAGGCACCAGAACCAGGTTCTCTACATAAATACATCACCAGAACCACGTTCTGTACATAAATACATCACTAGAACCAAGTTCTCTACAGAAATACAGAACCAGAACCAAGTTCTCTACAGAAATACAGCACCAGAACCAAGTTCTCTACATAAATACATCACTAGAACCAAGTTCTCTACATAAATACAGCACCAGAACCAAGTTCTCTACATAAATACATCACCAGAACCAAGTTCTCTACATAAATACAGCACCAGAACCAAGTTTTCTACAGAAATACAGAACCAGAACCAAGTTCTCTACAGAAATACAGCACCAGAACCAAGTTCTCTACATAAATACATCACCAGAACCAAGTTCTCTACATAAATACATCACCAGAACCAAGTTCTCTACATAAATACAGCACCAGAACCAGGTTCTCTACATAAATACAGCACCAGAACCATCTGAGTAGTCAGGTCATCCCTCGCCATATGACCGTGTAGGGTGTGCAACTACAGCTCCCAGTATGGCCTGAACATGTGCAAAGGGATGCTGGGAGTTGTTGTTGCACAAAACAGCATGCTACCACCCATCATTAGGCTTCTTTCACACTTGCGTTCAGACGGATCCGCCCGAAAATGCATTCGTTTGCTTCCGTTCAGAACGGATCAGCATTGCCTATGTTTTGCCTATGTTTGAAAGTCCCATAGGGAACGGATCCGTTTGCTAATGTGCATTAGCAAACGGATCCGCTCCCATTCACTTGCATTGGAGCGGAGACGGATCCGCATCCATTCCGCTTGGTCAAGTGGACACCAAAACGCTTGCAGAGCGGAATGGAGACGGAACGGAGGCAAACTGATGCATTCTGAACGGATCCTTTTCCATTCAGAATGCATTAGGGGAAACTGATCAGTTCAGGACCGTTTGTGAGACCCTGGAACGGATCTCACAAAACGGATCCTGAAAACGCCAGTGTGAAAGTAGCCTAAGGGGTTGTTCACATATCAGTTTTTTGATCAGTTATTTCCATCAGTTATTGTTTTTTTTTTTTTTTTTTTTTTGTCATTAAGTTTTTATTAAGTTTCAAATAGTGCATTGATACAACAAAACAGTAACATGACATCCTGAGCAATAAATTCCCATACAATGATGCTACATACATGCACAGAAGAAAGGATCACAAACCAGGCCTAGGCCTCATAGGCAGCATACAATCAGGACTTCAACTGGCTCCCCTTGGCGGATGTGTCGAATGAATGAGCTTCAGGGTGAGATAACATAGACCTGCAATATCTTTTACCCAGACTCATCACAATATGCCCTCGGGAATCGGAGTGGCGTATTTACTGGAGATCCACACCATCCAGTTATTTAGTACTTTAACCCTTGCTTTCAAATCATGGGCAAAGACCAACTCATATAGTAAGTAAGTATTAACAAGCTGGAGTACTTCCTTTCTAGGAGGGGGAACAGCTAACTTCCATCTCCTAGCTATCACCTTACGTGCGGCGGTGAGAATGTGCGCCACCACCCAACGAGAGGTGCTAGGGATGTCTGCCAGTCCTACTCCCAAGATGCATAATTCAGGGGTAAAAACTACCTGCGTATTAGCAACTTCAGTAATGATATTGTTTACCGCTGCCCAAAGCGGAGACACAGTACTGCAAACCACCACATGTGAGAAGGAGTACCCAGTGCCCCACAGCCTCTCCAGCATTCAGGTGAGTAAGAGGGCACCATATGTGCTATCCTATTGGGTGTTAGATACCACCTCAGTTGCAGCTTCCTACTCTGTTCAGCATGGTTTAGGCTCTTTGAACACTTTAGAGACCAATAAAAGGCTTTTCTCCACTGTTCTTTAGAAAATTCCTTTCCCAGCTCCTCCTCCCATTTCCTCATATACGGAAATTTGTCTCCGATTCCTTTATCCACTAGCGCTAGGTTACCAACATGAGATGGTGGACTTTACTGTTCTCACACTCTTGAATAAACCTGCTAGGGGGGAAGCTACAACCGAGGGAGAACCGTCCAATTTTCCCCACCAGTAGATGTTCGTATTTGTAGATACTGATAAAACAGCGCGTTAGGGAGGTGGAACTTGGTGTGTAAGGATTCAAAGTCCACCAGTACCCCATTTTCATACAAGCAGCCCAGAGTGGTAATGCCAAATCGATCCACTTGGAAAGTGAAAGTGTGGGTATAAGCAGCTCAATTACTGAGAGCGGGATGCAATCATGTTCCATAGCTACTGGAACTCGCAGCTCAGAAACCTATTCCAGGTGGACACTGCTAATTGCATAGTGTCCAGAGGCAAAGGTGGGGGTGTAATTACCCCACTTGCATGCCGCCACCAACGCTTTCAGAGAGCCCCTCCTAGTGTGGATGCTCCTCTATCTGCAACCATCTTTGAGGCGATGAGGGGGACCACCATTCTGTCAGCTGGTCTAAGATGTTGGCCATATAATAGCTATGCAAATCTGGGACTCCCAGCCCACCCATTCTTAGTGAGGAAACAAGGCCGCTTTAGACACCCTGGGCTTGGAACCCTGCCATATGAACTTCATCAATATCCCCTTGTAGTTGATCTATCAAGGTTCTAGGGAAACGCAAGGGTATACACCTGAACATATACAAAATTTTCGGCAGAACTAGCATTTTAACCGTGTTTATTCTGGCTATCCAGGAAAGGTGACACTGAGATAATCTAGCGTACTCCTGCTGAAGTTGGGACCGGAGAAAGCTTACAGTTGTGGGGCACCATGCTATAGATCGAGTTAGTGAGCTCAATCCCTAGATATGATACTGAGGTCTCCGCCATGGTGAAGCGGTAGCGCTGACCTAGGTCTTGGCTGACAGCAGGTGGGACATTAATGGCGAGGACATTAGTTTTAGAAACATTAAGTTTATAATATGATGCCGCCGAGTACAGCTGCAAAATGAGCATGATAGCTTCCAATGAGGTACTGGGATGTGTGACTGTAAGGATGACATCATCCGCATACAGTCCAATTATATGGGAAGCTACACCAACTTTAATCCCCATAACGTCTGGGCATGACCTGAGTTTTTCCGCTAGTGGCTCCATGACCAGTGCAAAGATTAGGGGCGACAAAGGGCACCCCTGCCTTGTCCCATTGGAAATCTTAAAGGGCTGTGACAGGAACCCTGAGGCGAGAACCCTAGCTGAGGGATTCGAGTAAAGGGCCATTATTGCAGAGAGAATATTACCAGTAAATCCAAATTTCCTAAGTATCTGATCCAGAAACCCCCAATGCACCCTGTCAAAGGCTTTTTCAGCATCTAGGGAGATGAAAAGACTGGGGGTTCTGGATCTTTCTACAATCTGGATCAGGTTTATCATCCCGCCTCGTGCCATCCCTGCATTGCTTTTTGGGCACAAACCCCACCTGGTCCGGGTTAACTAGCAACGGGAGATATGCATTTATACGGGAGGCTAATATTTTTGCATATAGCTTAGGTCTGCGTTTAGCAGAGAGATGGGCCGAAAGTTCTCTGGGGCGGTGGTGATTTCCCCGGTTTGGGCAAGGTGACAATAGTAGCCGATAACATATCAGGCGGGATGGCTCCAGAGGACATGAATGAGTTAAATAACCGAACCATGTATGGAATAAGGGAGGACTGGAAGGTTGCATAATATTCTACAGGGAAACCGTCAGGTCCAGGGGCTTTATTCGCAGGGGACCCTTTCAAGGCACGCATTATTTCGTCAGGGGTGATCGCAGTGTTCAGTGACTGTAGGACCTCTGCCTCTAAATTAGGCAACGATAGCGTATCTAAAAAGGAGGATATGCTGAGATCGCAGGGCTGAGGAGTATTTTCATCCAGCTTCAAGTTATATAACTTGGAGTAATATGTAGCAAAGGTATCTGCTATTTCTTGTGGATGTGTGTGTGTGGTTCCACCATAGGTCAATTTCACAATTCTAGCCTCCGCCCTCCTCTTATTAACCCTGCGCGCTAGCATGGCTCCAGCTTTATCTCCCATATGATAAAAGTGGGAGTTGAATCGTCTAGAGTTACGTTCATGTGAGTACAATAATAGAGAGCTGAGATCCTGTCTACACCGTCGGAGCTCCTCTAAAGAGGTTGAGGTTGGTGCATGTTTGTGAAGAGCTTCAGCTGACTTAAGGTTCTCCAACGCCTTATCCATCTCCTTAACTCTGGCCCTTTTAAGGCGTGCAGCTGACTGTAAGAGTATACCCCTCATATACGCTTTATGCGTAAGCCATAGCGTGTGAAGAGAAATATCCGGGGTGTCGTTAATAGCGAAAAACTCAGACAGTGTAGCTGTATAACCCCCAACTCGCTGCGCACATTTTAAGAGATGCGAGTTCATTCTCCAAAGCGGCGGAGGTAGGGTGGGGATACCATCATCCAATACAATGCATACCGGTGCGTGATCTGACCACACTGCGCTCCCAATGTCCGACTGAGTCACCCTGTGCAGCAAATTACGTGACACTAATATATAGTCAATTCTAGACTGAGACATGTGCACCGTTGAGATAAATGAGAAGTCCCTTTCTACTCCATGTTGATATCTCCAAATATCATGATACGGTGATTCATACAACACTTGCCTTAAGTCTGGTCTATGCTCCCGGTGCACTGATTTATAATCGAGTTCTGAATCTACCGGTATGTTAAAATCACCTCCAATAATGACCTCTCCTGCAGCCTCTTTCTGAACCTTAGCGAAAAGGCGCCTACAGAACGCCACCTGCCGGACATTGGGAGCATACAGCGCAACCAACGTGTAAGGCTGACCATTCACACAACATACTAATATGACATACCGACCCGCTTTGTCCGTGATGCACTTGGAGAATGAGACGTCTGCATTACCCTTTATACAAATAAACACCCCTCCTTTTCTCTTTTTGATAGCAGGGGAATGATATATAACAGGAAACCTCTTATTCGTGCACCTGCCGACATCAGCCTCTAGTAGATGCGATTCCTGAATAAACGCTATGTCGCATTTAGATTTGTGCAATTCCTCCAAAGTTGGGACCTTCTAAAGGGGGAATTTAATCCCCTGACATTTAGTGATAGAACTTTCAGCCCCATGGGGTCAACCAAGGGGTATGCTGTGCCCACCGCATCTCCCGTACATCATTGCAATTGCACATATAACACTCTATTTTTCCAGCATGCACGCATAAATGCAGAAACATCATCAGCATAATCAAGATATTGCCCAAAAATGTGCAGAACAAAAACAAAAACCAAAAAGACAGACAATTCAAACCAACAAACAAAACTACAGCAAAAGGATATTGCCAGGGAGCATAATGCCCAATATAGGGCTTACGACCGTAGCGGTCTAAGATTGG
The DNA here is from genome assembly GCA_900303285.1 of Rhinella marina. Taxonomy (NCBI): domain Eukaryota; kingdom Metazoa; phylum Chordata; class Amphibia; order Anura; family Bufonidae; genus Rhinella; species Rhinella marina. The sequence goes on from ONZH01012866.1 coordinate 23,603, forward strand.
ATGGTGGAGGGGCAAAGAAAGGAAAGTCCTCGCCCGAACATACACTCCGAAGAAATATGTCACGTCCTCCAGGGCCAGCGACGCTTCTAGTGTTTCAAGTGGTGCTCCACTCTGCCGGGATCCTGCCAGGTCTTGGTGGCTGCTCCCTCCGTTGCTAGGTCCGGCTTGTGGATGAGACCCCACTTCCAGTAACTTGCGGGAAGCTTCTTGCGGCGATTGTAAGATGTTAAGAACTCCATTATGTGACACCCAGAAGTTTCACAGGGAATCCCCATCGATACTTTATTGGTTATCTCTTCAGAATTTTGGTGATACCCGAGAGCTCTCTTCTCTTTGCCATCGTTGCCGGCCGATAGGTCAGGGTACACCGAAATCTTATCAAAGATGGCGGATGGTGTAGGGTTTAAGGCGCAGGGCTCGCAGAAATGCTTCTTTTACAGTGGTAGAAGTGGATTCTGGCTATGACATCCCGGGGAAGGGCGGCATCCAACCCTCGGGGTTTTCGGTAGGCGGTGAATCCGATCGATAATCAGATCCCGGTCAGATAGGTCAGGGAGTGCCGCTTTTTAGTAGATCTTTGAGCAGTTGGTCAAGCTCACCGGGCTCCACCGATTCTGGTACCCCACGTATCCGCACGTTATTACGGCGATGCCGATCCTCTATGTCGCTCACTTTAGCAGATAATTTCAAGAAGTCCTCCTCAAGCGCCTCATGGGCGTCGATGAGGGAGTTGTGTGAGGTAGCGAATTCCGCCATCTTGTTCTCAATGTGCGCGGTGCGCTCCCCAATGCATTGTATATCTCTCTTGAGATCTCCCAAGAGACTCACCATGTCTTCTTTCATGGAGGAACGCAGGGAGTCCAGTAAAGTCCGCATGCCGCCAGCGGTCAACGGTGGTGTCTGGAGATATAGAAGGTTCCGCCCGGTCCGCGTTTAGTGCCAGAGGGTTAGAAGCTGGCGTGGCGGGAACAGAGGCAGGAGATCGCGCAGTGCGGAGTAGAGTTTCTTAGATCCTGATCCGCCGCACTCGCTTTGCCGAAAAATTCAGTAAGTTTCGCCGGCGGTTGCCTCTTTCTCAACTTTCCCATGTTTACAGGAATGGAAGGGACCTGTGTACAGGTTTGCTAGCCACTGAGGACCTTGCTGTGTGCCGCTTTAGGGAGTATATGCACGGAGCTGATCTAACTTGCGACCGGCGCCATCAGCGTGCAGGCCACGCCCCCCTTCCATCAGTTATTGTGAGCCAAAACCAGGAGTGGACACTAAACAGAGATCAGGTGTAATGAAAAGATCTGCACCTGTTTGGTGTTTTTGACCCGCACCTGGTTTTGGCTCACAATAACTGATGGCAATAACTGATCAAATAACTGATGTGTGAACAACCCCTTAGCTGTAGATCATCCAGGTGACTACAACACTCATCATACACAGTCAGTAGCAGAATAATCATTTCCATTTAGTTACTTACAGGTGACGTCTTCTCCTGAGTTCTTCCCCATCTGGCTCAGACCACCATGATGACTTCTTCCGTCCAAAATTCAGCTCTGCAGATTTTGCCGAGAAGATCTCTTTATCTTCACACTTTACCAACACATCCTGCAGACTGACACAGACTCATCTCAGTGCCACATACTGTGCCCTGAATATAACAGCAGCATTAGTGCTACACACAGATACGGTGTGTATTAGATGTAGTGTGTACTGATGTGTGAGGTATAATAGATGCAGTGTGTACAGATATATAGTATATACAGCAGTGTACTGACATGGGAGGTGTGATGTATACTGCTTGTATACTATATACCTGTACACACTGCATGTGTTATACCTCATATATCAGTACACTGCTGTATATACTATATATCTGTACACACTACATCTATTTATACCTCACATACCAGTACACTGCTGTATATACTATATACGTTTACCCACTGCATCTATTATACCTTGTACCTGACGTATCAGTACTCTGTATGTATACTATGTGTCAGGTGTGAGGTATAAAAGATGCAGTGCATACAGATATATGTGGACGGTCATATATTATGGTCACTGTGTGAGGTATTGGGGGTTGTAGTTAAGGTTCCAGTCAGTTTAAGGGATAGGATTAGCATTAGTGTTAGGGTTTGGGGCCAGTATTGGGGTTTGGGGCCAGTATTGGTGTTAGGGGCTAGTATTGGTGTTAGGGGCTACTATTGGTGTCAGGGGCTAACTATTGGTGTCAGGGGCTAGTATTGGCGGTTAGGGGCCAGTATTGGCGGTTAGGGGCCAGTATTGGCAGTTAGGGGCCAGTATTGGCGGTTAGGGGCCAGTATTGGCGGTTAGGGGCCAGTATTGGGGTTAGGGGCCAGTATTAGCATAAAGCTACATTCAGACGACCGAAAGTGTTTTAGCAGCCCACAAATTGTGGATCCGCAGAACACATTTTGCAGACCGCACAGTGCCAGCCCTATATAGAAATGCATATTATTGCAGGCAAGAATAGGACATTTGCTTTATATTTTTTGTGGGGCCACGGAACGGAACTACAGATGTGGACAGTACATGGTGTGATGTCAGCATCTTTTGCGGCCCCATTGAATTGAATGGGTCTGCACTCATTCCGCAAAATTGTGGAACGGATGCAGACCCAGAAATATGGTCATCTGAATGCACCCTTAGGGCCAGTATTGGGGTTAGAGGCAACATTAGGGTACATTCACATGATCGTATTTCTATTAACTTCAATGGGGCTGCAATCCGTAGTTCCGCTCCACAGCCCTGCAAAAAGATAGAGCATGTCCTATTCTTGAGCGCAATTGGCAGACAAGAACAGGCATTTTTATCATAGGGCTGGGGCATGTGCCAGTATCCGTGTTTTGTGGAGCCGCAATTGTGGATCACAAAACAAATATGGTGATGTAAAGGAGAAAGTATTAGGGGTCAGTACCGTACATTAGGGTTAGCGGTCAATATTAGGGTTAGGGACAGTATTAGAGTTCAGTATTAGGGTTAGGGGGGTCCAGGGTTAGAGGTCAGTACCAGGGTAGGGGTCAGCACAGGGATTAGGGACAAGGACAGGGCCAGTATAAGGGAAGGGGGGGGGAGACAGGGCCAGTATTTGGGGTGAGACAGGGCCAGTATTTGGGGTTGATTCTAGGGGGGTCAGGGGCCAGTATCAGGGTTAGGGGTCCAAGGTTAGAGGTCAGTTACAGAGTAGGGGTCAGGGGCCAGTACTAGGGTTAAGGGTCAGGCAGGGGCCAGTATTAGGGGGTCAGGGGCCTGTATTACAGTTGGGGTCAATGCAGGACCAGTATTGAGGGTTAAAGGCCAGGGTTAGGGGGTCAGGCAGGACCAGTATTAGGGGGTCAGAGGCCTGTATTACGGTTGGGGTCAATGCAGGGCCAGTATTGAGGGTTAGAGGCAGGGTTAGGGGTCAGGCAGGGCCAGTATTAGGGGGTCAGGGGGCCTGTATTACGGTTGGGGTCAATGCAGGGCCAGTATTGAGGGTTAGAGGCCAGGGTTAGGGGTCAGGCAGGGCCAGTATTAGGGGGTCAGGGGCCTGTATTATGGTTGGGGTCAATGCAGGGTCAGAATTAGGGTTAGAGGCCAGGGTTAGGGTCAGGCAGGGCCAGTATTAGGGGGTCAGGGCGTGTATTATGGTTGGGGTCAATATTAGGGTTAGAGGGCCCAGGGTTAGGGGTCAGGCAGGGCCAGTATTAGGGGGTCAGGGGTCTGTATTATGGTTGGGGTCAATATTAGGGTTAGAGGCCAGGGTTAAGGCAGGGCCAGTATTGGGGGTTTGAAATAGGGTGGCAGGGGCTAGGTTAGGGCAGCATGTAGGAGGGCAGTTTATACTCACCTATCCTGGCGCGGTCCGCGGTCCCACGGTGCAGACCCAGCTAGCCTCTTCTGGCGGGTCTCCTGAGGAACGTCGCAGGCGCCCGCGCGTCACTTCATCGCGCCGCCCACCGGCGGAGCCGCACTGGAGCCGGATGGCGCCGCCTCACCGCTACCTAAATTTACAGGTGAGCGTGCGCCCCGGCTAGCGAACCCCCCCACCCACCTCTCCGGGAAATAAAAAAAAAAAAATAATAATTTATGTGACCGGCCGGTTGTAAGGTTGTGTTATTCGGCCACACAAATACACACTGTATTAGTGGATTTGTCTTAAAAAACAATGTCTGTGTGACTGTATCAAAGACAAATGACTTAACTTATCTTAATCCACATCAATCAACCCTTTGTGTACCTGGTCATGATGAGAATTCAATCTCAGACTTTAGTGTCCACTTTAAATGTCTTATCAGATTAGTAGTCTTGAGAGAGCAGATAGAGTAGTCTTACTTTTGCTCCATAAACTAGCCAACAATCTTGGAATTCTGATGAATTATTACCATCAGAACTCTAGTATCAATTAGGCTACTGGCTATTGTTACACAGTAGCGGGTCAAAACTTAATGTCCCTACACGCTTTCAATGTATACAGCATAAGCACCTCACTGTCCCTGCACATTGCTTATTTGCTCAACACGTTTCTGCAGTACTGAGACTGCTTCATCAGGAGCAATGGTGCTAATTACGAGGAGAAGGGTAAAGAAAAGACATGTGCCTCGCTGGTGGTGCTCGGCTCACTTGAGGTGTGTAGGTAAGAAAAGACCACTAGTGCTCCCCACTGATGGTGCGGGGGTGCCGGGTTGAAATGGAAAGATACTAAACAAGACAGGTGGTAGCGCAGCATACAGCACCTCCTTTTATACATTGACAGTGGTCTATCTGAGATCTGCACACTTCAATTCTCATCACCACCTGACCATCCAAAACTAACGTAGTGTGGATCCGGTTGGGCCCATTTTGAGGTGGTCAAAGGGTTGATTGATGTGGTTTACATCAGGATCCTAGGATCCTAAGTGGTGTGCCTGGGATACATCAGGGTTGATAGGCACTCATGCTTTTCTCCCCTCTCTCCTTCTATTTTAACACGTGAACTTAATAAAATTCATTTATTTTGTGCTTTTAGTATCCTAACCAGGTAGTGACTAATTCTCTGTGGTTTTCCCAAAGTGATAAGCTGGTCTTGGAACCAGTGATAGCAGGATTCTGACCCGGTTCCCAATGGATTCGATTGTATCTGCGTTTTTTACAAATGTGTGGCAAAGTCTGCAGAAGTGAGATATAGCTGGGAGAAGTCATCAAAGCAGTCTGAGCCTGATGAAGAAAAGAGAATGACTACAATTGGATCATGTCACCTGTGATTCACCATATGTAAAGGTTCAGGCTACTTGTGATTGCATCACATAATAACTTTATTCCACTGTGAGGTCTGCAGCAAAGTGATGGATGGTACTATTCTTGTTTGTGAGGCTACAGATCCCAGCATACCTTCAGGTCATATTGGAAGCTGTAGTTTCAACCACTAAATATAGCAGGTCCAGGGGTGTAGCTATAGGGGATGCAGAGGTAGCAGTCGTTACCGGGCCCAGGATCCTGAGGGGGCCCAAAGACCATTCTGCCACATAAGAAAACAGTGATATTATAGAAAGTTCATGCAGGTCAAGTTACACCTCTGGTTGGAGGCAAGGGGTCAGGTCAAGAATTTGGCATGAGGGTGTGGGGGTGTGCCGTTTCAATTTTTGTCTCAGGCAGCAAGAAGGCTATAGTTTACCTGCCTCTAGCCACAAAGCACTGAGGGAAGGGGGGCCCAAGCTGAACTCTTGCACCAGGGCCCATGAGCCTTTAGCTATGCCCCTGAGCAGGAGGTAACCTGACTGGGCAATTTTTTTTGAATATTAGGGTAGGAATAATTTTCCTGCTTTGCATTACACCATACACATCCCGCATGCCCTAGGAAACCTGTTGTTAAAGCTTTCTTGTCCGACCGAGTCCCTGTTCCTCCTATATATTTCTAGAAGTGAACATCTGTGCTATATATATGGACATACTGTAAATCAGCTTTTCCCTGTCTCTCCTCATTCTCAGTAGCAGCGCTGACTGCCTGATCTCTCCTGTAGCTCCCGGCAGCTGGGTTATCCAGTGCACCGGGATACAGAACGATTGTACACTGTCAGAAATGGCCATGCTGATCAGTATCAAACTATCAGGGGAGACAGGAGGGGGCAGAGTCTATATATATATATATATATATATATATACATACAGTACAGACCAAAAGTTTTGGACACACCTTCTCATTCAAAGAGGTTTTCTGTATTTTCATGACTATGAAAATTGTAAATTCACACGGAAGGCATCAAAACTATGAATTAACACATGTGGAATTATATACTTAACAAAAAAGTGTGAAACAACTGAAAATATGTCTTATATTATAGGGTTCTTCAAATTAGCCACCTTTTGCTTTGATTACTGCCTTTGCACACTCTTGGCATTCTCTTGATGAGCTTCAAGAGGTAGTCACCTGAAATGGTTTTCACTTCACAGGTGTGCCCTGTCAGTTTTAAAGTGGGATTTCTTGCCTTATAAATGGGGTTGGGACCATGAGTTGTGTTGGGCAGAAGTCAGGTGGATACACAGCTGATAGTCCTTCTGAATAGACTGTTAGAATTTGTATTATGGCAAGAAAAAAGCAGCTAAGTAAAGAAAAATGAGTGGCCATCATTACTTTAAGAAATGAAGGTCAGTCAGTCCGAAAAATTGGGAAAACTTTGAAAGGTCCCCAAGTGCAGTCGCAAAAACCATCAAGCGCTACAAAGAAACTGGCTGATATGAGGACCGCCCCAGGAAAGGAAGACCAATAGTCACCTCTGCTGCGGAGGATAAGTTCATCCGAGTTACCAGCCTCAGAAATCGCAGGTGAACAGCAGCCCAGATTAGAGACCAGGTCAATGCCACACAGAGTTCTAGCAGCAGACACATCTCTACAACAACTGTTAAGAGGAGACTGTGTGCAGCAGGCCTTCATGGTAAAATAGCTGCTAGGAAACCAGCATGCCTACCACAACATCTTGCAGCGGCATGCTGTTCCATCCGGTTGCGTTTAGTTGGACCATCATTTATTTATCAACAGGACAATGACCCCAAACACACCTCCAGGCTGTGTAAGGGCTTTTTGACCAAGAAGGAGAGTGATGGGGTGCTACGCCAGATAACCTGGCCTCCACAGTCACCAGACCTGAACCCAATCGAGATGGTTTGGGGTGAAGCTGGACGCGCAGAGTGAAGGCAAAAGGGCCAACAAGTGCTAAGCATCTCTGGGAACTCTTTCAAGACTGTTGGAATACCATTTCAGGTGTACTACCTCTTGAAGCTCATCAAGAGAAATGCCAAGAGTGTGCAAAGCAGTAATCAAAGCAAAAGTTGGCTACTTTAAAGAACCTAGAATATAAGACATATTTTCAGTTGTTTCACACTTTTTTTTTGTTAAGTATATAATTCCACATGTGTTAATTCATAGTTTTGATGCCTTCAGTGTGAATCTACAATTTTCCTAGTCATGAAAATACAGAAAACTCTTTGAATGAGAAGGTGTGTCCAAACTTTTGGTCTGTACTGTATATATATATATATATATATATATATATATATATATATATATTACAGATGTTTTATTTCTAGAAATATATAGGACGAAGCAGGGAGGGAAAAAACTTGACTCTGGCTGTCCACACAGTCAGTGCTGTCCTGTACTGTGCAGACAGATATGCCTTAGCAATGCTCATTGCTCATTACAGAGCGCTGCTAAGGGAAACTTTAGAGCAATCATAGGATAGTAAAAAATCAATAAATTAAGTATATTAGGAACACATTTCCTATCCCTACACATTAGAGCAAAAAATAAATAATGGCAATTACAGTTTAAACATGTTTACTCTGTTGAATTGCCTAGTTTTTCAGTATAGTTATGGTGGGTGACTATTATAAAACTCACCCCCAGATGATAAAAGGACTTCCAAATTAAAATACTGCACAGGAAATTTCAGTTCTGCATATTTAAAGAGGAACTGAATGTTATCTCTCCAAAGAAGTTCACTTTTTTTACCATAGCAGATGTTAGCTAATGATAGCTTTAATGATTCTGAATAATCCTTTTTATAGTATGTATGTTAAAGGGGTTTTCCGAGACTTCTATACTGAGGACTTATCCTGACACCTAGGAACTCCCCCGATCAACTGTTTGAGAAGGCACCAGCCCTTGCAGTAGCACCATGGCCTTCTCTCAGCAAACCAAGCACAGTGCCGTGCTTGGTATTACAGCTCAGCCCCATTGACTTCAATGGGGCTAAGCCGCTCCCAGGCCATGGGAACGATGAACATGACGTCACATGGCTTAGGGTAAGTTGCGAGAGGGCTGTAGCACTACTGAGAGCACTGGTGGTTTCTCAAACAGCTGATCAACAGGGGTCTCATATGTCAGAGCCCCACCAATCTGTCCAGAGGATACGAATGTCTCGGAAAACCACTTTCAGACTGTGTTCTTTTTGATGTTCTGGAGATCTTTACCCCTTTGTATTCAAGAGGAATACTTCAAAGAAGGATATGTTTTACAGTCCTCAAACCATGTATCTGCAAAATACAGATGAAGTCCGTGTGCCATCCGCATTTTTTTGTATGGATCCATTAACTTAATGGGTCCGTGGTCCGCATTTTGCAGACACATTCTTTTTGTGGAATGGACATACGGCTGTGGAAAGCACAAGGATGATCTGTGTTTTTTCCACATTCATATGTCTGTTCCGCAAAAAGACAGAACATGTCCTATACCTGGCCTCAAAATGCGGACCATGGACCCACTGAAGTCACTGGGTCTGCAAAAATGCAGATGCAACATGGACAGTACCCATATTTTGCAGATATCAAAAGCATAATACATATGGTCATGTGCATGAGGCCTAAATTGGATTGAGCTGTAGGACAAGTTGGATGAGCCTATGTAAACAATGACTGAGGCTGCAACATTGCAGCTCCTTGATTCTTCGGATCGCCAAGGATTGGACCCCCTCAGAATAAACTTCAATGGGAAAAAATCTTTACATTTAAATTGATCAATATGTTTGAAAAAATGTACACATTTTCAACCGATGCATAGTCTTCATGTGTCTCCGTGGTTACAGACTACCAACAAACCCTGTGTAGTCTGAGCCCGCAGTCATGCTACCTTCCATGTGCCAAATGCTTCTTCCATGCTAACTTCCATTCTTCAGACACAAACAGTATGACATTAATATTTAAGGCTTTGAAAAGTTGTTTCATTTTGTAGTTTAGCAATAAGAATGTATAAGTATGTGAGATATTTAAAGGGAACCTGTCATCACCTTTATGCAGCCCATACTAACAGCAGAATAAAGTAGAGACAGGTGAGTTGATTTCAGCTGTCTGTCATTTATAAGTTAAAAGTAAGTGGTTGCCGAGAACCAACATCACAAACATTGCAGACTGGGCTTGAAAAAGAGTCAAATCTGAGAAGAGTCATAGTTATTCACAACTTCCTGTTCTTCCCGCCAACCTGCTGATGACTGACAGTCTTCTATCTAGTTTTCTCCCTTTCTCTCTAGGAGAGAACTGCCAATCATCAGCAGATGGGCGGGGAGAGCAGGAGGTTATGAATAACCATGACTCTTCTCAGGAATATTTGACTCTTTTCATGGCCTGTGCTGCAATGATTATGATGCTGGTTCTCGGCAACCACTTACTTTTAGCTCATGACTTACACACTGCTGAAATCAGTATTTCTGTCACTATTTTATGCTGCCCTTGGTACGGTCAGCATAAAGTTGATGACAGGTTCCCTTTAAAGTTTTATATACAGTATATATGGGAAGAAGTGTACAGAAACTATTTCAACTACGTCAGTAAAATCTACTTGTTCATGTCTTAAAATGTATAAATGTATTTTTGAATTCCTGTTTTTAGTCTATATAGACACAACCTGTATATTAGGATGATGTACTAAGTATTCAAATGTGAATGCCAAGTACAGTGTATGTGGTGGGGTGGCACTGTTATTCTGTGGGAGACAGGCACTGAAACGTAGTGCACTGAGATGGCATCACCGTAACATTCATTCCTGGAAAAGCAGTCTTCAGTATAGAAATGAATTAGAAAACCAGAATAGTGAGAAAAGTGCGACTACCTCAAGCACTGTCAGTCCATACTGACCCAGCCACCTAAGTTACCATGTTCCGGTGTTTGATCACACATCCTTGTTCATAGTCAGTGGAAAAATAACAGACATGCACTACTAGCAGACCAAACAAGCCTATTGATGGATGACATAGGTGTTCTTCTGTGGTTATCACTGACCAGTGGTAGGAGATGCTCTAGAAATCTGTGGAAAACAGATGACACATGGACCAACAACAGACTCTTCACGGATGAAACACTGACCATCTCATCATGGATGTCATCACTGATATGGATGCGTGAAACAGGACGAACCTGAAGCTCCTGGGCTTCTGTTACAGTTCCCCCCAGTCCCATTTATAATGTCAGTGTTTTCTTTTGTGGCAGAGGGGCCTTTGATACCCCAGGTGCTGTATGTACAGGTGTAAATGTTGGCGGAAAACTACTCCAGTCAGGGGCTAGAGTGGTTTTTACTCCTGGTACACGGACTGCCAGAGGTGCACCTAAATTAAGATGCAGGGGCACTCAAAGACTGACGTAAAAAGCCGGTCTTTTAAATGACACCCTACCCCCTATGAGTTCTACTTTAGGCACTTAAGTGACAGTCCTTTCAGATTGTGCAATTTGATAGCATTGCTTCTGGAACAACTATTGCTGTGCACCTCAGTTCAGTATGACTACATTCTAGTGAAGTGTTCCAGCAAACGTAACAGAAACCCCCGTTATTTCCAATAATGAAACTGAGCTGCCTTCCTCCTGTACGTAGACTGTATTTACTGGGAAAAGTATTGTGGGAGGTTCAGGAAGCGGCTGAGATTGCAGGGAGTGGCTTTGTATCTATAACTAAGTTGCTTCCAGTTTCTTAACCAGACACTGCTGTACACAGGATACAGCACAATGAATTCTGCTGCGCTGCTCTTGACTTTGTACTTTGTAGGTACTTACTCTCAACAACTATGTGACTATCCTCCAAATGAGTGGTGCAGCACCTGGGAGATTGCTAAAGCCTGTAAGGTAAGACTAATACCTTGAATTCGACACTGCTCAGTCGTTCAACCAGATTCATATTCCACAAATAATCAGAAAGTACATGCTTTACTACGCTCTTCTTTCAAATGATTTTTTTATTACTGTATAATCTTCCATATACTTTGCTATTGATAGTCACTAATATACCACATTGCAACGAGATACATGTTCAGAGGACTATAGAAAATCTTCAAGGATGTGTTGACCTCTCAGGATTTGAAGTTGAGCAACATGCAGATAACTATTTTCCCTTGTGTTAAACAGTCACACATGCACATAGTAAGATCTGTAAACAGCACTAAAGCCTGTATTACACTAGACGATATTCGGCCAGATCATTGCTCGTTAGCAATGATATGGCAGTGTAATACTGCCACCAATTATGAGATGAACAAGTAAACACTTGTTCATCTGGCAATCAGGATTTTTAAGCATGCCAGCAAACAACCAGTCAGTATGGGGAAGAGCGTTGGTATTAGCGATCACTACATCCTATACTGTGGAGTAGATCGCCTCATGTAATAGGCAATTGCCGGGAAGGCACGCTTCCTCCCTGAATTCATCTGACTGATCTTTTAATCTAATACAGCCCTAAAAGTCACTTGGCTCATTTTCTAAGGCTACTTTCACATAAGCAATTTTGCTGTATGGTTATGAGTTCCGGCTGGGAGTCTCAAAACCCCAGCAAAAACGCTTAGATTCTAATAATACAACTGGCTGCATCCGTTCACAACGGATACGGTTGTATTATAATCGCAAATAAAGAAACCGGATCTGGCACTAAAACATTGTCAACAAGTCAACACACACAAAAAAATGATTCGGCACTATTGACTTACACGGTTTTGGTGTCGTATTAGTTTTGTTCAGCTTCTCATGCCTCACACAAAAACTTGCAGCGATTTTGTGTCTGGCATGGGAATGCAAAAAAACGGAATGGAATGCATTCTGGCTGGAGTAGTTTTTCGACAATATATATGCCTGTTACCAGAACCTCAACACATCCCCTCACCGCCCCTGTCCAACAGTCGAACACACATAAAATCGGTGACTAAATATTGTTTGCATGGCCAGTAAAAAAAGAAACGCAACCTTTTATCCAGACCATATTTTATTATACAAACCCTCTTCTAGAACTACTTCAACATTTCGAAATAGTTAAGTACCAAAAATGTTCGCTCTTGTTATTTGCCATAGTAAATTTGCAATCACTAAGTAGGCCACCATTACTTGATTAACCTGAAATAACAGGTTAGTTTATGTAAGACTAGACACTAACAATAATTATAATGATTCAAAACAACAATTGAACATATCTGAGATAAAATTGTGAAGGTGTGAGAGATCTTCATACACCCATAAATAGTGCATCCTACCATTCAGTTATCGTAGAGTTTTTACCGTGTTAGTGTTCAGAGCCCATCAATAAGTTCCTTGACAAAATGTTTCTAAAAGTTACATTTTGTGATGTGGAAAGGACAAGATAAGGCAAGAAGTGGTGTAGACACACTAATACATCCTTTGTAAATTAAATGGAAAGTGGAAGTTAAAAAGAAGGCCGTAAAAAACTAAGCTAGATCTTTACCACAGAAATATGGTTTATCACAACTGGTGAACTGGCTCAGTTGCCCATAGCAACCAATCAGATTGATCCTTCCATTTTCCAAAGAAGCTCTGAAAAATGAAAGGTTGAAGCTGATTGGTTGCTATGGGCAACTAAGCCAGTTTTTCTTAACACCAGTTTTGGTAAGTACCCCCATAGTGTCCCTCTTCTTTAGGTTGCTTTGACATGACTGTAAAATGGCTTGTCTAAAATAGGTTGCTTGTAACATACTTATATTATGGTTGTCTGAAAGCAACAATGGTCGGAGACTACATGGTTTTTGTAGAATAGCAGTTGTATTCTATAGGAATACATTAGTCATGCAAATGTCATGAGGTTTTCATGAGACCTTGTATTATGGGCACAAAATAAATCAAACACAAGATTTTTATTGATGTGTAACACATATCTGTGTGTAGTCCCAGTTTTTAAGATATTTTACCACTGCAGACATTAATGACATATGACAAGATATGTCAGCCAAATGGAGACAAGTCTATGTATGTGCAGGGCTCTCTCCATTGAAGTCTATGAGAGTTAAGATGCCCATACATCTTCAATAGCGGTTGGCTGAATGATCTGTCCCAACTCCCTCCTGACTCTCCTATACACATACATGCTTGGTTGCTCAGTAGGGAGATCAGAGAAACCAGATGCCAGACACATCGGGCAGCGGCTTATCTCCTGTGTGAACAAAAGGATCAGGCAAAAAATTCAGTCTTTCCAATCCTTCTCTCCTCAGATAGATGTTCAGGTTCAGCCGACAATAAACAAATTTGTATAGGAGCCTTTACAGAAACAGGCAAGCAAACAGTTTTTGCCAATTAGATAAAATTAAAAGGGTATCCAATGATTAATGTAAAAAATGAAAATCATACATAATTTATTACAAAGCTAGAACCAGTCCTGTACCTCACATGGATTCAGAGATCTCCACATTCATTGCTCTGCTAGAGTTACCGTCTATTAGGCTCAAAGGGTCCTTTCTCAGGGGGCGAGTCATTTCTATTGCAGCTCTCTCCGTGTAAGGCTGGGTTCACATCTCCATTTATTTTTCTGTTTTTCTGATCCTTCAAAAAAAAATAAGCAAAATAATTAATCTTGTGTTATTTTTTTTTCATATCTTCACCCAGGCAGCCCCTCTGAGATGAGTGAGCATCAGAGCATTTCAGGTTCCGATGTTCTCCCTTGCCCTTGCGCTGAATCCCGCAGGGCAAGGGCTTTTTCAGCAGATGCTGGCAGAAAGGAACACTTCTAGGCAGAAGCCTCTGCCTAGCAATGTAAGTTTGTAGACAAAAAAGCCCTTGCCCTGCGCTAAATAGCGCAGGGCAAGGGAGAGCATCGGAGCATGAAAAGCTCCACCTGGGTGAAGAAGGGTGAAGAAAGGATACAACCCCTTTAAGCAGTTATGCACATTTGGCATCCATATTAGCCATTTCCATCTGAGATCTGTTATTTTAGACGGGAGAAAATGCGCATAATGGATGACGGATGACAAATGCGAATAATGAAGCATAACGGATGCTTAAATTTTTTTTTCCCATTTTTCTGTTCTTCTGATGGATCAGAAGAACGAAAAAAAAAAAAACGATTATGTAAACCAGGCTAACTCCAACAGCTTCTAATAGAAGATACATCAGGAGGCAGTTGAAGGATGCAACTGAACATGTGCGACTTCCCCAGTGAGGTGGACAGAGAAATAAAGAAAAGACCAAACAGCAAGTTATTGCAACACTGAACAGATACATTTTATTGAATAACTAGACTACATTTTTATTACATGCAATTACAAAAATATTCACATCCAGGACCTGCTTTGAAATGAAGAATATTTTTTTCATGGGACAACTCCTTTAAAGGGGTTTCTGAGATTTTTGCATTGATTCACAGGATAGGTTATAAATATCAGATTGGCAGGGGTCTAACATCCCACACCCCTGATCATTAATTATTCCAGTGCTGGACCTACACTGCTCGGTCCATTTTGTAGTGGATGGACTCAGGGGCACAGCTAAAGGCTCATGGGCCCTGGTGCAAGAGTTCAGCTTGGGCCCCCCTTCCCTTAGTGCTTTATGGGCAGGGAAACACGTAGCCTTCTTGCTGCCTGAGGCAAAAATTGCAAACAGCATCCCCCCCCTATGCCAAATCCGATAGCGACTGCTACTTCTGTATCCCCTATAGCTAAACCCCTGGATGGACTACTGCAGTGCTGCTCATAACTACCCTGGATGGACTACTGCAGCATGCTGCTGCCCAAGTAAGTGCTGCAGCACTGCAACCAACTGTCCACTACACAATGCAGAGCTGTGTATTTCTACAGCACAGCTGGAAATCATGGACAATCCTTAAAGCTGGAGCATTGATTCACAGGATCAGATTGGCAGGTCTAATCCCAGATCATTAATCAGGGGACCTACACTGCTCGGAAGTGGATGGACTCAGGAGACAGCTAAAGGCTCAAACAGCTTGGGCCCTTCCCTTATGCTTTATGGGCAGGGAAACACGTAGCTTCTTGCTGCCTGAGGCAAAAATTGCAACAGCATCCCCCCCCATGCAATCCGATACGACTTGCTACTTCTGTATCCCCTATAGCTAAACCCCTGGATGGACTACTGCAGTGCTGCTCCCATAAAAGTAAATGGGAGTAGTGCTGCAGTAACCAACTCTGTCCACTACACAATGGATAGAGCTGTGTATTTCCAGCACCTCCTTCCAATGCTGGAGCTACTCCAGAACAGCTTATCAGGGGGTGCAAGGTATTCAACCGATATTGATGGCCTACCCACAAATATACAGTACAGACCAAAAGTTTGGACACACCTTCTCATTCAAAGAGTTTTCTGTATTTTCATGACTATGAAAATTGTAGATTCACACTCAAGGCATCAAAACTATGAATTAACACATGTGGAATTATATACTTAAAGGGGTTGTCCCGCGAAAAATATTCTACAGTTTTCAAATCAGCACCTGGATCTGAATACATTTGTAATTGCATGTAATTAAAAATTTTGTACAGCTACTGAGTTATTCAATAAAATGTATCTGTATAGGACCACTTAATTTCTTATTTCTTTGACCTGGTCACTGAGCAGGCCGCACATGCTCAGTTTCAACTTTTAACTGCCTCCTGAGCTGTGATAGGGAGAGCACGGACACACCTCCTGAGCTGCAGCAGAAAAGACACTCCCCTTGAGCTTTTAGCTTTATATAAATGTAGCAGAGCAATGAATGGGAAGATCTCTGGATCCATGTGAGGTACAGGGCTGGTTCTAACTTTGTTAGAAAGAGGTTGGCATGTACTATATTATGTCTGATTTTCATTTTTTACATTATTCGTGGGATAACCCCTTTAACAAAAAAGTGTGAAACAACTGTAAATATGTCTTATATTCTAGGTTCTTCAAAGTAGCCACCTTTTGCTTTGATTACTGCTTTGCACACTCTTGGCATTCTCTTGATGAGCTTCAAGAGGTAGTCACCTGAAATGGTATTCCAACAGTCTTGAAGGAGTTCCCAGAGATGCTTAGCACTTGTTGGCCCTTTTGCCTTCACTCTGCGGTCCAGCTCACCCCAAACCATCTCGATTGGGTTCAGGTCTGGTGACTGTGGAGGCCAGGTCATCTGGCGTAGCACCCCATCACTCTCCTTCTTGGTCAAATAGCCCTTACACAGCCTGGAGGTGTGTTTGGGGTCATTGTCCTGTTGATAAATAAATGATGGTCCAACTAAACGCAAACCGGATGGAATAGCATGCTGCTGCAAGATGCTGTGGTAGCCATGCTGGTTCAGTATGCCTTTAATTTTGAATAAATCCCCAACAGTGTCACCAGCAAAGCACCCCACACCATCACATCTCCTCCTCCATGCTTCACGGTGGGAACCAGGCATGTAGAGTCCATCCGTTCACCTTTTCTGCGTCTCACAAAGACACGGTGGTTGGAACCAAAGATCTCAAATTTGGACTCATCAGACCAAAGCACAGATTTCCACTGGTCTAATGTCCATTCCTTGTGTTCGTTAGCCCAAACAAGTCTCTTCTGCTTGTTGCCTGTCCTTAGCAGTGGTTTCCTAGCAGCTATTTTACCATGAAGGCCTGCTGCACACAGTCTCCTCTTAACAGTTGTTGTAGAGATGTGTCTGCTGCTCGAACTCTGTGTGGCATTGACCTGGTCTCTAATCTGAGCTGCTGTTAACCTGCGATTTCTGAGGCTGGTGACTAGGATGGACTTATCCTCCGCAGCAGAGGTGACTCTTGGTCTTCCTTTCCTGGGACGGTCCTCATGTGAGCCAGTTTTCTTCGTAGTGCTTGATGGTTTTTGCGACTGCACTTGGGGACACTTTCAAAGTTTTCCCAATTTTTCGGACCGACTGACCTTCATTTCTTAAAGTAATGAAGGCCACTTGTTTTTCTTTACTTAGCTGCTTTTTTTCTTGCCATAATACAAATTCTAACAGTCTATTCAGTAGGACTATCAGCTGTGTATCCACCTGACTTCTGCCCAACACAACTCATGGTCCCAACCCCATTTATAAGGCAAGAAATCCCACTTATTAAACCTGACAGGGCACGCCTGTGAAGTGAAAACCATTTCAGGTGACTACCTCTTGAAGCTCATCAAGAGAATGCCAAGAGTGTACAAAGCAGTAATCAAAGCAAAAGGTGGCTACTTTGAAGAACCTAGAATATAAGACATATTTACAGTTGTTTCACACTTTTTTGTTAAGTATATAATTCCACATGTGTTAATTCATAGTTTTGATGCCTTCAGTGTGAATCTACAATTTTTATAGTCATGAAAATACACAAAACTCTTTTAATGAGAGGTGTGTCCAAACTTTTGGTCTGTACTGTATAAATCCCAGAAACGCAGTTAAGGCCAGGTAGATCCACAGCTGAGGATGATTTGAAATGTACATATTTTACACCAGTATAATGTACTTTTTAAATCTTGTGTATTTTACTACGCGCACTTAGGCTAGATATTGAAAGGATGCACTTAGGCTACATTCACAGTGAAAAACCGACGTCTGATGCATGTTTTTTAACGGCCATCACACGTCCGTTTTAAGAACACCGGAGCCCATACATTTAATGCTGTATGGAGACGGATCACTGTACAGCAAACAAAGTTTTGAGCGAGTCAACTTCGGATTTATGATCTGATGCTTGATTCACTCAACACTACACATGACAGTGAAAAAAAATGTCTGTTTAAAACGGACACACTGTCAGTTTTTAACTGATGTTGTCTTGTCATGTGAATGTAGCCTTAGAAATGAATAAAGGCCACTTTCACATGAGTGAGTTGTACACTCCGGACTTGGAGCGCGAGTATAACACTGCTCCCGTCCTGACCTCCTAGCACTGCCGGGGTCGCATAGGATTATACTAATTTATAATGCTATGTAACCCTTAGAGGTCTGGAATGTATTGGATAACAGTGACAGCATTTATGTCAGTGTTATCCAATACATTCCAGACCTCTAAGGGTTACATAGCATCATGAATCAATATAATGCTATGGGACCCCGGCAATGCTAGGAGGTCAGAACGGGAGCAGTGTTAGGCTCCATTCACACGTCCTGTTTTTCTTTCCTGATTCGATCCTGATTTTTTCAGGACCCATTGAAATGAATGAATCCAGATCAGGATCAGGATCGAATCAGGAAAGAAAAACAGGACGTGTGAATGGAGCCTTATACTCACGCTCTCTAAAGATATACTGATAGGGAACTTAGATTGTAAGCCCCACTGGGGACAGTAAGTGATGAAAATGTCTGTAAACCGTTGAATATGTCAGCGATATGAGTGAGTAAAATAAAGAGCTCTGCAGTCATTCTTAAAGCGGTTGTGTGATGCACTTGGGGTTATTTATGAATATTTTTACACCAGGTATGGTGTAAAAATAGTCACAAGATCCTCTTTGGAACACCAGCCTCACAATATTTTGGACAGTTTTTGTACTGCTCTCACTACTTGGGAGTGACAGGGGCATGGCAGGGACCTGTCGGCCCTGACACATTTACTATCTTTTACACCTGGAAAGGGGTATGAGAGGAGAAAAAACTACTCCAGTCAGGGGCTGCAGTAGTTTTTACTCCAGGTGCACAGACTGCTGGATGTGCACCTAATTTATGTCGAGGCCTGAGCCTCGTCATATGATATTTCAAAAATTAAAGCATGTAAATTACTTTCTGGGTAGCTGTTTTGGAAATTCACTTTGTCTAAATCTAGCCCGTACTTTTTAACATCAGCAAATATAAATATCACAGATACAGTACTACACCAGTATTTATTTCTAATGCAAATTATATTATGCAAAAATTAATTTTCAATCTATGATTGTATGTTTCGGTCCTTTTTCCACCCACAAACGTCTAGAATGCATGTTGAAAATAAATCAAGCTTTACACAGGCACATGCTCGTATAACTAGAGTGTAGTACTAGTTCCCATGCTGTAAATTTTCACAGCAAAATTGTGGGTGGTAAATCCTCAGGGATTACAGTACCAGCAAGGATGGGTGCGACATTTTAAAAAGCTGTAGCACATGCCTTGATTTTAAATCTGCGCCATGCTTGAGGTGAAATCTTGTGACAAATCTGCATGTAAGTCAGATCTTGCTGCATAATTTTTACTTCAATTTTGTCCACGGAAACATACCATTATAGGGTATAATCCATTTGCCTTAGGCTTCATGGAATACTACATCTCCTTATGGAGAATGCTTAAACGGTGTGAGGAGTCTTATAGGCCTTGGAACGCTCCTCTAGAATTCTGGGATGAGGATATGCAAATGAGAATGTTTGATTTTTTTTCCCAATAATTGTCTGAAACATTGGTCTGTGTACAAGGACCTATAGAATTCATTGTTCCTACAATGACTGTAAGGCATTCAGATCCTGAGGCAGTTAAACCCAGTGGCGTAGCGTGGGTTGCCATCACCCAGGGCAAGCCAAGTATTGCGCCCGCCCCCCAGACCTGTGGCCACGCCCCTATAGTACCTATAATGAGATGTCACCTGCAGTCCTATGTAACACCACAGATAACACAGTGATAACTCTGTGAGTACAGATAATGTAGTAGATGTCTCCTGCAGTCCTATGTAACACCACAGATAACACAGTGATAACTCTCTGAGTACAGATAATGTAGTACGGTAGATGTGTGTGAGGTCCCAGAATTTAGAACACACACACAGTGTGACCTGAAGTCTGGGGCCGGCCTCCGGCTATGTGGACATTGACTTTCCTCAAAGTCTTCATTCGGAGATAGGATCATCATGATACCTTCTTTCAGTTGCGTCTCCTCTCTGCAGAGTTTCACAGAAAATGTTTTTAGATTCCTCATTTTACTATCATCCTTCACCTCCTGGTGCCTAAACACTGTCATCCTGTTGCTACCTGCAATACTGTGGTAGAGCCATACAGACAGTCCCCCATAATATTATTCCTCTGTATATTATAGCCCCCCTGTATTATTATCATAATGGCACCCTCTGTATTATTAGTATAGTGGCCCCTCTGTATTATTAGTATAGCCCCCCCCCCTGTATTATTAGTATAGTGGTCCCTCTGTATTATTAATATAGTGGTCCCTCTGTATTATTAATATAGTGGCCCCCTCTGTATTATTAGTAAAGTGGCCCCCTCTGTATTATTAGTATAGTGGCCCCTCTGTATTATTGATATAGTGGCCCCTCTGTATTATTAGTATAAACTCTGTATTATTAGTATAGTGGCCCCTCTGTATTATTAGTATAGTGGCCCCCCTGTATTATTAGTATAGTGGCCCCCTCTGTATTATTAGTATAGTGCCCACCCTGTATTATTAGTATAGTGCCCCCCTGTATTATTAGTATAGTGCCCCCCCTGTATTATTAGTATAGTGGCCCCTCTGTATTAGTATAGTGGCCCCCCTGTATTATTAGTATAGTGGCCCCCTCTTAGTTGTTAATATAGTGGCCCCCTCTTAGTTATTAATGTAGTGGCCCCCTCTTAGTTATTAATATAGTGGCCCCCCTCTTAGTTATTAATATAGGGGCCCGATCTTAGTTATTAATATAGTGGCCCCCCTCTTAGTTATTATTACAGTGGCCCCCTCTTAGTTATTATTACAGTGGCCCCCTCTTAGTTATTATTACAGTGGCCCCCTCTCTTAGTTATTATTACAGTGGCCCCCTCTTAGTTATTATTACAGTGGCCCCCTCTTAGTTTATTACAGTGGCCCCCTCTTAGTTATTATTATAGTGGCATATATAGTATTGATCCTCCCCCACCCCCATAGTGCCCCAGTACCTCCTGACTCCTGCATTAGGGTATATACCTGGAAAAAAAAAAAAAACTTACCTTTCTTCCGCTCTCCGTCACCACTTGAGGATTCCCGGCGCAGACAGTCACGAACACATCACTGTGCGCCGTGTCTTCACGTCATCTCGCGAAACCCGGCGCAGGAGCTCACAGTGAGGTAAGCGTGATCTCCTGCGTCACTCTACTGCCTCATAGGCTTCAGTGGTCTGAAGCCTATGAGGCATAACATAGGCCTATGAGGCATAATTGAAATGACTTCTGCCTGGCGCCCCCTGCAATTTGGCGCCTGGGGCAACCGCCCCCACGCCCCCCCCCCCCCCACGCCATGCCACTGGTTAAACCTCCCAAACCTTGATGCTCCCTCCACCATGCTTCACAGTTGGTATGAGGTGTGCAGTGTTCTTTTTCATCCTAAGATACCGTTGTGAAGGAAGTAAGGTTTTGCAAAATCTCATCCCAACTGTGAAGCACCCCTGGTGATCAGCTGTTTCTATGACACCAGAAACAAGCATGAGAACTACACAGCTCCCTCCACTGTGTAGTCTCCAGGGCCGGTTACTGCTCCCATTCACTAAATAGATCATTGATACTTCAGTCCCAGAGGAATGCTGTGGTGTGACCTGAAGAGAGCTCTGCATTGCAAGGGATCCAAGAAATATTAATTAAGTGAAACACATTTGCAGGGAGAAATGGTCCAGAACTTCTACTTAAAGGGGTTTTCCAACCCCTATAATGTCCCCCCTAATGCCTCTAATACTGGTCATACTTACCCCAGCACCCACGTCACCTCTCATACTGGCACGGCCGCCACTGCATCTTCCGGGAACGAGCCTCCATAGCGCCACCCGCAATGCTAGAGAGGCTTGTCCCTGTTGCAGCCTGCTATTGGCTGCCCCCCATCGGCGGATGTTTTGATCCGCGCAATGGGGAGATTCAGCGGCAGACGTGCTGGTATCACAAGCGGCGCGGGTGCTGTGGAGCGGGGTAAGTATGACCAGTATGAGGAGGTAACTCCTTTAAGGTCCCATGCCCACGACCATGGGTTGCTGTTCCTGTGCTGCAGACTGCAAACAGCGGGTCAGCAAAATACTATGTGCACTCCGCATCACGGGGCAGACACACTGACTTGGTCTGCAATTCGAAGGATCCTGCAAAAGATAGGACTTTTTCTTCCATCTGTTGTGGAAGGGCTTCAGTGTGTTTCCAGGTCTGTGCCTCCGCACCGCAAAAGATTGAACATGTACTATCTGAAGTCAATGGGTCCGAACTGCAATATGCACACGGCCAGTGCCTGTGTTTTGAGAACCCGCTGTTTGCAGTTTGCAACATGGGCACGGCGCCCCCCCGAGGAATGGTACAACAAGTTTAGTTAGATTGTGACAGTCTCCGTCGCCTCTCCTGACATGTCTGTTTTAGTAACTACTTGCATTCCCCATGTAATAACAATTCTGGAGCATCTTTCCATATAACTTTACATCTGTTATTCCTACTAGAATGACTGAATCCTCAAAAAGGTGTTACAAGTTGGAAATGTTCCCTTACACAGTCTGACTCTGGCAGCACAGATTGGACAGTGTCACACAGTGCAGGTACACTCCCCGTGTTAACACACAGTTAGGGGTTCATTCATAAACTTCCAGTAGGAATTATATGGCACAAAATAATAGCATAGAAAATCGATGCCTCAGAATGGTCAATTCATGTGAAATACAATTATGTACTAAAACAGACAAGTCAGGAGTGGTAATTAACCTTGGCCTCTAAAAATACATTTACACCATTCTTATAATATAAAGTTAAAATTCCATGTAAAAAGATAGAAAAAAAACTCATAGGGGATCATTTACTAAAAGAAATTTGCTTATTTTTGGTGTATTTCTGGCAAATTTCTGTAGTGGGTGGGGAAGGGCTAAGAGGCCTGTCTGAATTATCATTTTTCTATGCCTGGTGTAGATGTAGACTGGCGGTGGATGTGCAGAGGCCAGCGCCCCTTAATAACTTTGATCCACCGCCAGCGCATGGGGTTATAATCCCCATAGTCTTAATAATCCCCAGGGAATATGCTCACCAATCCTTCAGTGTAAGGGGATCAAGTATGCTGGACCTGAGTCCGCTCTAATCCCGGTCCTCTGCTTTGTGTTCTGATACAGATGCCTGCTCTTCTTTCACTTCTTTGTGTGGTTGCCAAACCAAGTCAAAGATCTCTTGAAGTGTGGAATCTGTGTGGAGATCTTCCTGCAACCCACTTTTGCGGACGTGAAGAACCACAGGGGAAAGAAAACAGAAAGAGCATACACATAAGGGGGGTCATTTATCAAAGATTGGCTTTTTATGCTAGTCTTCAATAGTTCCTGCACTGCCAGAGGAAGCAGCTAATTTATGATGATCCATAAATTGGCCATAAATTAGGTGCACCTCCTATGGTCCATGCACTTAGAGTGAAAACTTACACCATTCACTGACTGGAGTAGTTTTCACCCCTCTATTACACCTTTTTCCAGGCATAAATGTTAGTAAACTTGCTGGGGCCAATGTCCTGGCCCCCGCCACTCCTAAGTGGTGTGGACTGCGTAAAATGTCTTGTATCATAATTTTGGATGCATGGGCATTAAAAAAGTTGAAAAATGGGCTCCTAAGCAATATCTAGTTGCGCGGCCAGTTTTATGGCATGTTCGGAAATGGAGTGGGAGGTTGGAGGGGGGGGTTGGGGGTTGTGTCGGACTGGGACTCAGACCCCAACAAATTTACTAAATGTTGGTGAAAATGTTGGTGAAAAAATAGTCCAGTCAGGCAAACACCTAATCATAAATCAGCCAAATCTTACGGCAGCCTAGGAGGTGAATCTAAGACCATTATAACAAGACAGTCTTCGTAAATGAGCCCTAGAGTCTGGTCAGGCAAAAACTGAAGGTTTTGCGTGCAAATTGAATCAGTTATGTCTGTGATTGTGTTCAGTGTTTCAGTTCCTTCCCCACAGATGCATTTAGTTTTTGATACGTGAAGAAAAAATTGTAGAATAATGCTCACCATCTCCCAGCAACCATCAGTGAAAAACCCATTACATCCCAATGTCTTCCATTTTTACTGAGGCCCCATTCATTTATATGGAGTCAGGGCCACACAAAAAACCCACAATATAGAACACGCTGCGATTTTTCCTGAACGCAAAGAAGATTGGTGATGTGCACATACCCATTGAAATAAATGGGCCATGACTCTTGTGTGAAAGAAGCCTTAGTCATCAGCTTCTTGTTGTCTTTCTTCTCGGTAAACTAGTTCTTTTATAGCAACTCACCAATCACATCTTACATGACTCATCTTTTGCAAATATAAATGCAATTATGAAATCTTGTGGTTTTTACTGTTGTAAATGCAGAAATTACAAAATACTATAAGCATACCGTCAAAAAATAAAGATAAAATACAGTAATCATGAGGCAAACCACCACATATCAGGTTGGATAAAATAAAAAAACAGCATAAAATCACATTAACAGTCACACTGTCTTAATCCACAAAGAGCAGCAGTTTTCAAGTACAAAGGTCCAAAAAAACCTCTAGTATAGATTCCTGGATTCAACTTGAGTTTACTGAATAAACAGAAGCTTCATAGACTTCCTGTAAGATTCTCCACAGGATTTAATTCCACTCCCATGTTGGTATGGTATGGCTAAAGGTCCTATTACATGGGCCGATATATCAGGCAATTATCGGGAACAAACTAAACATTCCCAATAACTGTCTGATCATCAGCGGAGATGAGGGCTTTCTTTACAAGCAATCACCTCTGCTGTATGGAGACAAGGGATCGCTCGTCCCCACAGAGAATCATTGTTCCTGGGCACCAGATCCCTGTTTACACAGCACAATCTACTGCACAGGAACAATAATTTCTGGTGCCGGCTGAAAATCTCATTATTCCAGTGATCGCTAGCACCTTTACACAGGCAGATTATCGAGAACAAGCAATATAAACACTCATCCCTGATAATCGGTTCATGTAAAAAGGACCTTAACCCCTTAATGCATAATGCTATACATGTAATGGAATAGAGCGGGCTGCTGCAGTGGGCCTTCTCCATATGCGGCGGGCACCGGTTGTACCCTACACGCCAAACCCCGTAATTTTGTCCGTCAGATGCCATGTTCAATACAGATGTGGAGTCAGGCAGAGGAATGCGGTTCCCTCCAATCGGAGCCCCCACAGTGAAATTGCAAGGCTCCGATTGGTTACTATGGCAGCCTGGACACTTCAGAAAGATAGCTCAGCAGGGAGCTTGTCAATATCCCATTCACCCTAATAGGATCTCTCTGAATAACAGTGATCAAAAAGTCATACATACAAAAAAAAGTAGCATTAAAAGCCCGCATACAGCTCTCTAGACTGAAATATAAAAAAGTTATGGCTGTCAGAAAATGGGGATGCAAAGAAAATTTTGATTTTTTACAAAGGTTTTATTTTTTTTCTTAATGTAATTAAACAAAATAAAATGTCTACAAGTTTGGTACAGCGTGATGTCAAAAACCTTGGTGGAATTGTGTTTGTTTGTTTTTTTAAATTTTACCCCACATAGATTTTATTTTCCCGTTTTCCAATACAAGACAAGGTAAATTAAATTGTGGCATTAAAAAATGCATCTTGTCCTGTAAAAAATAAGCCCTCATATGGCTATGTGAACAAAAAAATAAAAAAGTTAAGGCTATTGGAACTTGGGGAGGAAAAAAAAATGCAAAAATGAAAATAGGTGCGGTCTTTAAGGGATTAACAGTGCAACTTGTGTACATGTTTCATGAGCGCTCACTTAAAGGGGTTGGTTCGTGGACCGCCCTCCAATCTTTTTTTCAACTGCCAACTTTCAATCAGCCCCATGGAAGTAAATAGAGCGATGGGATATGCCCCAACCTCTTTAAAATCCTCCATTCAGCTCATTCTGCAGGCATAAAAAGATATGCATAGTGCAAAAATGTTATCTACAAACCAAACCTGCTTGGTAGGGCCACATGAGGAGGATTTCAGTGGACTGCAGAGATTTTGCAATGGAAATTCTGCTGTGGATTTGTCCACAGTGTATATGTCCTATGTGGAAATGCCTTAAGGGTTTATCCACATGGGACGGGTAGGCTGCAGATTTCCATGCCCCAAATCCACTGTATTTTACAGTAGCCGCAAAGCAAATAAATGTTAAAAAATCGTGATGCACATTTTAAATCCGCAATATATCAAACTAGGGTACACGGTTGCTAACAGAAAATCTGCACAGATTTATGTGTGTTTCTGCATCAAAAATCACATGTTAGGCCTTGT
This sequence comes from Rhinella marina, assembly GCA_900303285.1. Classification (NCBI taxonomy): domain Eukaryota; kingdom Metazoa; phylum Chordata; class Amphibia; order Anura; family Bufonidae; genus Rhinella; species Rhinella marina. Next base: position 49,914 of record ONZH01012866.1, read on the forward strand.
TCACACGTCAGTTATTTGATCAGTTATTTCAATCAGTTTTGGTGAGCCAAAAGCAGGAGTGGAGACTACAGAGATCAGGTATAATGAAAAGATCTGCAACTGCTCTGTGTTTTTGACCCGCACCTGGTTTGGGCTCACAATACCTGATGGAAATAACTGATCAAAAAACTGATGTGTGAACAAGGCCTTACTTGCGTTTTGGGGTGCAGATCTGATGCGGTTTTGCCACAGACCTCAACCGTGCATTACAAAGGGTAAAATCTGGTGGTTAAATTATCTTACATAGATAATATATCAGGAATTGCAGACATACTGATTGCTTTACAGCCAACCATCATTTTCTTAACACGCTCTACCAATAACAGTTACAATTTCACCATCAGTTTCAGAGAAAAACAGACAGCCCGTTCTGCAACAAATGAAAGGCAAAGTTCACAGGTATATGCCATATTGAAGAGAGAAAAGTCCTGTAGGACATGCATTGTATCCACCACCTGGTTTATTTGATCTGGTGAGGACTTTCCTCTCTTCAATATTGCATCATTTGAAAATAACAACCAAATCGCTGTAAATTTTACATAAAAATTGTTAAACTTTTGCCATTCCTGCTCCTGTAGAGCTTATACACAGCTGTACTTTTTTGCAGTCCAGTATCTTTTTTTTTTTTTTACACATAGAACAGTGACCAATTAACTTCTATGGAGCCATGTACACCTCTTTTTTCATGTATCCATTTCTCTGTATTTGTGGATCAGGATAGCTGTTTCTATTAATGGGAATGAGAAAACACCTGAATGCACACAGAGACTATCCGTTTTTCATGGATCCATTTTTTGAGGACTGAATATCAGAATGGCCATATGCATGAAGCCTCAGGGTCGATACACACATGGTGTATTTTTCCATAATGGATTTGGCTGCTGCAAAGCTGCCAAAAAGTGTCATATATTACCTGCAGATTTTGATCCAGATTTGCTGAGGGTTTTGCAGTTGTAAAGTGCTTAACCTGCAGTGAATCTGAGGCAAATGTGCATCCGTCCCCCCATAATAAACAAGCAGATTTTGCAGCAGATTCACTGCGGCCAAATCCATGGCGAGAGATTCACCACATGTGAATTTACATCTAGGCCTGAGTCGCTTGGTCCGGGAAACATGGCCTATGCGTCAGGCCATATTTACTGGACTGACCGCAGCTCCCTTAATCCGAACTGACTGCAACATAGTGATTTATCATACAGTTAGAGAGTGGGATTAGAGGTGAGAAGACATTAAGAGAAGGACACGTTCTAAAAGTTTTGATGCGAATGGGAGTAGTGATATGGGGTGATGGCTGGATAAAGAGGATTCGTCCGGCTTGAGTATGGGTGTGATAGTGGCATATTTAAAAAGGGAAGAGAAGACACTAGTGGATAGTAATAGGCTGAAAAGGTGGGTTAGGGCAGGTATAACTATAGTGGTAAGTCGAGGGATGGGATTGGGTCGGGTCAAGAGCACAGTGAGGTGTGATTTAGAGATTAAGGTGGCAAGCTTTTCCTCAGTGATGGTGGTAAATTGGGTTACGTGGAAAGAGCACTGTATAGTATTGTAGAGGGGTTGAGGGGATTATTGGTTGAAGCTTTCTCGGATTTTGACGATTTTAAGTTTGAAATATGAGGCAAAGTTTTCGGCTGAGATGAGTGGTGTGAGAGGGAGCACTGGGGGATGGAGTAGAGAGTTAAAGGTATTATCAATTGTTTGAGGTTTTGGGAAACAGATGATATGAGAGTAGTGAAGTAGCCTTGTTTAGAAGAGGTGAGTGCAGATTAAAGTTACGAACATCTTGTTTGTATGTGATGTGTTTTCCTCCAGTGTCGTTCTGCTACTCTGCAAGCTTGTCTCTTTTTTTTTTCTTGTTTGGTGAGTGTGCCAGGATTGTCAATTGAGTTGACGGGGTTCTGGTGTGTGTGAGAGGGGCAAAAGGTGAAGTAATTTTGGTTTTGTAGAAAACAGCAGCAGTGTTAGCATCATGTTATCAAAGGAAGATATGGCGGAGAGAGATTCAGAAGGGTGTGGATAGAGAGATGTTTGTGGATCCAACTAGGGTTTGCTAGTTCATGGACGAGGGGAAGTTGAACAGAGAATGTTTAAGAATGCAAGACGGTTGTGGTCAAAGACGGGGAGAGTTTGAGAGATGAATGCAGAGGCAGGTGAAAATAAGGTCTAGAGAGTGTCTGTGGGTGGATGTGGAGGACCATTGTGTGAGTCCAAAGAAGGAAGTAAGAGATATGAGTTTGGAGGCAGTTGAGTTGCATGTGTCAATAGGGATGTTGAAATTGCCCATCATGATGCTGGGGAAGTCAACTGAGAAGAAGTGTAGGAGCCTAGTATTAAAGGGATCAAAGAAAGGCAGTAGCAGGGCCAGGTGGATGGTATATGATGGCTACTTGGAGTTTGAAGGGAGATCAGATGCGTACAGATTAAACTTCGAAAAAAGGGAGGTTGATGAAGTGTGGTGATGGGTTGAAGGAGCAGTTACCGGATAAGAGGAGACCAACACCACCACTCTAGTCCAGGTGGGGAATGTTGGTAAACTGGAGTTTTCCATAGGAGAATGTGGCAGGGGAGGTTGTAAGCAAAGTTTCTCTAAGACCAAGGAAGGTAAGTTTTTGGGGAAATGAACAGGTCAAGAATATAGGAAAGCTTATTGCATAAGGAAAGCAGGTGTGTGCCTTGTCCAGGGGCGGACTGGGAACTTAAAGTGGCCCTGGAAAAAATAATAAAAGTGGCCCCTATTTTGTAGTCGGGTCCAAAATTAATGCAGGGCAGGGCCAACAATACCACATTGTGGCACATTATACCACCCAACAGAGCCAAATACCATAGTCCATCACAAAATACTGCCAGCAGCACAAAATACATCCCCAAAAACTTCCACTGGCTGGCCGTGAGGAGGGCCTAGGTGGCCCCCTGGGCATCGGCCCACAGGGAAATTTCCGCCCCTGGCCTTGTCATAAATTAGGTATATCTATAGCAGTATATGCTCCTGCCGAAAAAACTACTTCAGGCCCTGGCTAGCATAACCTTTCAAATGCATTTACGTTTATTAGAAAAAAGGACTTCCAACTTTTTTCACCTAAGAAAGTTGCAAATCCCTTAGTAAATGTGCACCAATATGTATTTGTTTGGGCCTTATCTTCTGTTCCCTTTTTGTTCAATTCTTTGTATAATTACTGTAGTGCACCTATAAGTTGCACAGAAATGACCAGATATGGCTAGTTTCCCACTTGTGGCAGGTAACTCTGCAAGCTGTTCCAGTTAAGAACAGCCTGCCGGAGTTCTCTGAATTCTGCATTGCTGGATATTACCGCAGTCCCGCTGCACCCTATTGATTATAATGTGATCTGACATAGATCCGGCTGCTACCTGGCAAATATACTGAGACACGGCACATATTTTTTTTGACTGGCCAATTCCCGGCATTGTCTGCTGGACCTGCAGGCTGAAACACCCAGCTGCAAGTGTGAAAGAAGCCTAACTTACATTCATACAACTTAGAGTTGCTAATGAATGCTACCAGGTGTGAACAAAAGGTGGGGAAAGGAGAATGTGGCCTAATGAAAACAGAGATGCAAGGAAATACAGAGGATAGGTCATCAATATCTGATCGTCAGGGGTCCGACACAGGGTACTCGGCCGATGAACTGTCATCTCCCAGCGGTGGTATAGTGTAATTGCATGTATTCACTCAATTCAAGTGAATAGAGTAAGTACTTGTATGATGGGCAGCGTAATGAAGATGAAGTAGTGCTTGCATGATCAGATATTAATGACCTACCCTGAGGATACAAACAAGCTGCACAACCCCTTTAATATTTCCCATAGACTTTGAAGTAACATCTGGAGTTGGTGCTTTTTTTACTGGAAAAAAAAGCAAAACCACTCAAAAACACCTAAAACCCCAACTGCCCAACTGCCAATTTACTTGTCTCATGAAAATGTAATAAACTACAACAGTTTAACAATTGCATAACTAAAGTCTGCTGAGTAATGTGAGCAATGTGTTTTTTCATTTGCAGGTAGAACAACAGTGCATTGAGTACTATTCTCACAATGACCTTAAAAAGAGGAATGAGCCGGCTGTACAGGTTGAATTGTACTATGAGAGTCTTTGTGGAGGTTGCCGCAAATTTCTTGCTCTTCAACTCTTCCCAACTTGGCTAATGCTAAATGACATTATGAATGTTACACTGGTGCCTTATGGGAATGCACAGGTGAGGATCAATGCCAATATATACGGTTAAATTATCTTTCAGACTCTTAACGATTTATTACAACATATGTAAATTCTACAGCCAGAGAAAAGTCATATATACAATATTTATGTCTGTAAGATTATGATTCTCATACATGACGCATTATTCATTAGTATTATGTACTGAAATCTATGCTATCTCGTAGATTTCTGTAATTGTTTACGCCAGTTTCTGGCAGAAATTATGATAAACGCGTGTGTGAGAGGGGACTAAAGCCCCGCCCACACTCCACCCTCACTACGCCACCTTTTTGGAAAATGGAGATGGTGGCATAAAAACACCAGGTGCAACTAGATTTAGTCGCAATGGTGTTTAAAAAGTTGCAAAACTTTTTAAAATAAAAAATACATGATAGGGGAATTATACATTTTCCACTAAGGGCTTATTCACACTAATGAATTGTTGGTCAACGGGCTATACTTAGAAGTAAGTGGCTGTGCTGAGAAACTAACAATATGTTCCATTTTGAACCGTGTCTCATGAAACCTGGAGACCACTGAAGACAATAGGGATACCCATACACCAGTCTTGATCTCTCTGCACTGGCAAATGCCTCTTAATTAGGCGCATCTCTGCCCTGCCATGCGCCAGAAATTTTACTCTACATCAGCTTGTAAATCCAGTGGGCCGTGCAAAGCCCTGCCCCTCTCACCAAGTCCTGCCCACTTTCTCACCACTTCAAAAATATGGTGAGAACCATATTTTGACACATTCGTCTGAGCCTTCTCCATCACTGTATACATAGGACTCAATAAATGCTGTGTATACAGATCAGAATGCCACTTCCTGCCTTATTGGCAGTAGACTCTCAGCAGTTCATATCAGTGGTCACTTTTTATTGCTAGGACAGGCTGAAGAACAATGAATATAGCAATGGGTCCTTGGTAAAGGAAAGCTTAGAAATGTGGGCCAAAACTAAATATTGATGTAAGAAATCTTGATCAAAAGCTGATTATCAGCACGAAATTTCTGTATTTAATACAATTGAAACTTGAAATCATTCTAATACCATAGAATGGTTGGCACTGATGATTAATGGGCATTTTTATGGCCACCTTTGTGGCTGTCCTGTGCTTTGACGTCGACAGTTATAGGACCTGTTTGTGTCCAGGTCCAGAAACCAGTTGTATGTAGTCCATTATGTTATACTTTTTTAGAAACACCAAGTGTAGGAGATTTATTGAGACTGGTATTTCCATACTTCAGTCTTGATCCCTTGTGGCAGGAGTCAGATGTGTCTCGTAATAAATTAGGTGCATCTCTGGTACTCCATACACCAGAAACTCAGTCTGGCATAGACTTGAGCTATAACTTATGTCAGCTTCTGACGTAATTTATAGTAAATCCGGCAAGAAGCTCAAAATTGCAAATATAGTGACCACTATAATTGGTGACTTTTTGAAGTAAACATATTAATAAATGCCCCAGATTATCTCTTTATTTATTTTATAGGAGAAGAACGTCTCTGGAAAATGGGAGTTTACGTGTCAGCATGGACCAGATGAATGCTACGTAAATACAATAGAGGTCTGTATATTAGTGCAAACAACACATAAAACAAAGGAGAGCATTAATACAAAGCTGTGGGCCAACTCTAGTCACAAGTAGTTAAATGGGTTGGCAATTTCTAAAAATAAAAAAAATCTGTCTAATGTCCTCATCGTGTGGGAAACCCCAAACCCCCATCCTTTCTTACCTGACCACTCCAGTTCAGTGAGCTTTCAGCACAAGCACAGAAGAGGATACGTCTCCAGAGTAGTGGTCACATGGGTAAATCATGTGACCACTACCATCTTGATTACCATGGACACGGCCTGCGTCCATTGTTTATAGACCAGATCCATGGGCAGTGGGGGGACACTGAATCGAGGTGCTCAGGTGAAACGTGAGGGGGCTTGGGATTTCCTAGACTAGTTCCCACAAGGTTAGGGTGTTTAAATATTTCAGGGAACAAAATTTTACTCCCATAATGCTTCAACATTTTAGTTTGTGAGAGCTTCTGTTCTTTGTGCATAATGGGGCATGTCTAAAATGTAGATAACGTAAAATTAAAGGGGTTCTCCGAGAATTAAGAAAATGAAAATTCTTAAATATTACTTTATAATAAATATATTCCCAAATACCTTTCATTATTTATAATGGCTCATGTTGTCTAGGGAGCAATCATCAGGAAAAACAAAATGGTCACCGTCCTGTTAGTACACACAAAATGTGTCCTACAGAAGGACAAGTTACTTCACATCACTGAGCAAAAGAGCTGCCCAATCTCTGCTCTACCTGTCAGGTGTTATGATCCTGAATACAGATGAAGATGATAAGATCTTCAGCTGAATCTCTGTAGGAATGGAGTTCATGAGGAGATTTTAAGAACAGAGAGGATGGACAGTACAGACTGTGGTAATGGAGACTGCATATAATAGCTGCTGCTCATTACTACATCCCCACCTCCTCTCTGTACTTCATGTCTCCTCATAAACTGCATTCTTACAAAGATTAAGCTGAAGATCTTATCAGCTGTATACTGACAAGCAGAGCAGAGAGGAGGATGTGGCAGCTCTTTAGCTCAGTATTGTGAAGTAACTTGTCCTGCTGTCTGATTAGGACAGGTTTTGTGTGCACTAATAGGACAGCAGCCATTTTATTTCTCCTAATGATTGCTCCCTAGACAAAACAAGTCATTATAACCAATGAAAGGTATTTGGGAATAAATTTATCATAAACTAATATTTAATTTTAGTATTTTCATTTTCTTAATTCCTGGAGAACCCCTTAAGGGCCCTTTCACACGACCGTATGCCCTCCGAGACATATGGTCCGTGAGCAGGCCATATGTCCCGGAGTGGCATCGATTGTTTGCAGGGGAGCTCACAGCATCATTGATTACAATTCTGCTGTGCACGTCGGGCCGCCCACGGGACTATTGTCCTGTACTCATATGATTTTGAGTGTGGGACAATAGCCCTGCGGGCGGCCCAGCATGCACAGCATCATTGTAATCAATGATGCTGTGCGCTCCCGTACGCACGATCGATGCCGCTCCGGGACATATGGCCTGCTCACGGACCGTATGTCTCGGAGAGCATACGGTCGTGTGAAAAGGCCCTTAAAGGGAACCTGTCAGCTCCGAAACACCCCCTGAACTAGAGTAAGTGTTGTGTAGTGTAAGTGATGCTGAATCCGAATATGTAAGTTTTATCTTCATACTCACTTCCATTCCGACGCTGTGCTCCCACAAACCTGCAGTAAAATGCATTGAGAGGACTCGTCTTTGAGTCCTCTCCATTATGTGAGTGAGCACTGGAGTCCACTGAGTGCATTTTACTGCTGGTTTGTCAGAGCACAGAGTCAGAATGGAAGAGAGTATGAAGATAACAATTACATAACCGGACTCGATGTCACTTACACTATACACTGCTTACTATAGTTTGGAGGGTGTTTCAGAGCTGACAGGTTCCCTTTAAGGTGGATTTAGACAAAACATTAATCGTCGAGTTTATCGAGAACGACTGTTCCTGCGAATGATCATTTCCAATGATCTGGCCATATAAATGTGCTGCCGATCACCTGATGAACGAGCAAAACGCTGGTTCTTTGGGGGATCCTCTTCTTCTTTTTGGTGTATTTGCGTCATAAAACCTAGGATCCTGTAAAAAGAAAAAATGGATCCTGTTACATCAGTTGTCATCCAATTGTGCAATTTCCGCCAGAGATTCTTTTTTTACACAGAAAAAAAAGTCCTGCATGCAGTACTTTTTTTCCCTCTAAAAAAATTGATTTCACACGGAAATGCCTGAAACGGATGACAACTAATGCAACAGGATCCATTTTTTTTTACAAGATCCTGTAACTGTTTACAGGATCCTGTTTTTCTTCTCTCTCTCTTCTTCTGACGGAAAGCTAAACGGTGATGTGAATGTTCCCCTCTTCTGGGAACCACTGCCATTCAGAATGGAGCAGGAATGAGCCCTTCAAACAACCTGGCCTATCAGTGGTAAATCACACAAGATCAGCTGTGGTTCAGCGTTGATCTGAGGTTATCTGCTCTGATTAGATAACGTCAGAGAGATGCTAGAAACAATGCTTACAGAGAAGAGATGTGGTCGTCCTATTAGATTTTACCTATTAGCATAAATAGTGCCAAATTAGAGCTGAGGTCATATCTGGAGAATGAGAAGTCTACAGATAAAAGAAATACATAGAATTGGTGTAAAGCCTGTGTCATGGTAAATTTAAGGCACAGACTCATTTGTTACATAGTGTGGGAAGGGGAAAATGTCCATCTGTGATTCGCACGACCATATCTGTTTTGCAGTCTCCCCTAAACATGATAAAAAGAACTAATTATGTGTATAAACATATGAAAAGAGACCTGCACTCATGAAAAAATGGCAAAAATAATCACTTTGCCCTACAAAAAAAAAGTTATAGCCATTTAACTAAAGCTGAGTTCACATCACGCTAAACATATGCCTCAAAGGGATGCCACAAATAGAAAAGCATACTGTACTTTGCTTTTGCATCCCCTTCCCCCCAACGTATAAGTTAAAACTAGGGCAAAACGTGATGTGAGGCCAGCCTTAGAAATGTAAGCAATGGTTTAGGCCGAGTTCACACTTCGGTTATTTGGTCAGTTATTTCCATCAGTTATTGTAAGCCAAAACCAGGTGAGGGTTAGAACTACAAAACAGAAGAAATCTTCCCATTATACTTTATCTCTGTGTAGGCTTCACTCCTGGTTTTGGCTCATAATAACTGATGGAAATTACTGATCAAACAACTGAAGTGTGAACTCTATGTCTGGTCCCGAAGACCAAAATTACCCCGGTCCTGAAGATCGAAATTACCCAGGTCCTGAACTGAATAATTAAAGGGGTTCTCCAGGAATTAAGAAAATGAAAATACGCAAATATTACTTTATTATAAATATATTCCCAAATACCTTTCATTAGTTATAATGGCTCGTTTTGTTTGGGGAGCAATCATTAGGAGAAATAAAATGGCCGCCATCCTATTAGTACACACAAAACCTGTCCTAGTCACACAGAGGGACAGGTTACTTCACAGCATTGGAGGTAAATAGCTGCCTCATCCTCCTCTCTGCTCTGCTTGTCAGGGATTATGATCCAGACTACAGTTTAACATGATATTTATCTGAATCTTTGTGTAAATGCAGATCATCAGGAGACATGAAGTATAGAGAGGACAGACTATGGTAATGGAGACTGCACACAAGTGCTGCTTCTTATAAGCCACATCTGCTCATGAACCCCATTCCTACAAAGATTCAGCTAAATATCATATTAAACTGTATTCAGGATCATAATCCCTGACAAGCAGAGCAGAGAGAAGGGTGAGGCGGCTCTTTACCTCAGTGCTGCGGAGTAAGTTGTCTTCCTGTATGATTAGTACCAACTAAATAAAAGGACACAAAAATGGTTGGTGGCAGGTTGTGTGTGAGGCCCTATCAAAAATGCCAATATAGATAACACACACCAATATGTACAAAAATGCAAATATACTTTATTATTTCATGAACAGCTAAAAAGCCATAAAAAGATCAAATCGATGGTGGTAACAGTATACAAACAGAGGGGCTATCTAGAGAAGTGCATATCAGTATGAATCTTGAAAGATACACGATAGTAAACAGTATGTGATACAATAAAGTGCAAGTGCCTAACTAAACATGCATAATGTGAAGCAATATCAGATCCATATATGAAGTAAAAAACAATACATACCAGCGCCACCTCAGACCCCAATGCACGTTTCGCTGTCGCTTCCCTGAGGAACGTGCATTGGGGTCTGAGGTGGCGCTGGTCTGTATTGTTTCTTACTTCATATATGGATCTGATATTGCTTCACATTATGTATGTTTAGTTAGGCACTTGCACTTTATTGTATCACATACTGTTTACTATCGTGTATCTTTCAAGATTCATACTGATATGCACTTCTCTAGATAGCCCCTCTGTTTGTATACTGTTACCACCATCGATTTGATCTTTTTATGGCTTTTTATCTGTTCATGAAATAATAAAGTATATTTGCATTTTTGTACATATTGGTGTGTGTTATCTATATTGGCATTCCTGTATGATTAGGACAGGTTTTGTCTGTACTAATAGGATGGCAGCCATTTTATTTCTCCTAATGATTGCTCCCTAGACAAAATGAGCTATTATAACTAATGAAAGGTATTTGGGAATATATTTATAATGAAGTAATAATTAAGTATTCTCATTTTCTTAATTCCCGGAGAACCCCTTTAAGTACCATGTTTTAACATTATGTGTTTATCCCCATAGACTTCAACTAGGTAAAACACGATTTTGGATCATCTCATGTAAAAACATATTCAGTGGTCTTACACATTTTCTCAAGCACCACTTACCTTTATTTCTAGCTGTGTAATCTTTTGCTCTTTATATTTCTAGGCCTGTGTTATGTATCATCTAGGAGACATACAACTCTATTTTCCTGTTATTTTCTGCATTGAATTGTCCTCCAATTTGACAAGTGCTTTGGAGCCGGTAAGTCAAAGTGAAATCAACAGCTCATGCACTTGAACATATTTTTTCTGCACACACGATCCGCATTTTGTTTGGGTCCGATTCACTTCAATGGGGCCACAAAAGATGCGGACAGCACATGCTATCTGTATCCGTATGTCTGTTCCGTGGCCCCGGAAAAAATATAGAACATGTCCAATTCTTGTTCGTTTTACGGACAAGCATACGACTGTTCCATAGAGGGCAGGATGTTCTGTTCTGCAAAATGTGGAACGCACAAAGCCGGTATCCGTGTTTTGTGGATCTCCAATTTGCAGACCGCAAAACAGGCTACGGTTGTGTGTCTGAGCCCTGAAAGCATGAAATAAACTAAAAAAGCCTAGTAGATAATAAAATAAAGCATGCAAAACTGTCAGCATAAGTTCCTGAACCTCATGGGGGTAGATTTAATAAGGGCTCATGCCCATGAACATAAGGGCTCCATGCCCGTATTGCGGACTGTAAACAGCAATTGACTTGAATGGGTCCATAATTCGCACGATACGCCCAAAGATAGAACTTCACCTATCTTTTGGGGAGCCGACGCCTGGATTGGAAGCGCTATGAAGCATTTCCATGGTCTTTTGGGTCTGTGCCTCCCCACCGCAAAAAGATAGAACATGTTTTATTTTTGGTTATATGTTGTGGTTCGCGGACCCATTCAAATCAATGGGTCCTTACCACAATACGGAGTGCACTTACTAATAGTAATTGTTTATCAGTAATGCCCCATTTTCCTACACTCCATCGCAGTTACATGACTTTTCCACTCTGTGGTTCCCTATCCCAATGACATGTTGACATTTGAGGCATGACAATGTATACCCCTTTGTATACCCCTTTTATGACGTGTCCTCCATGCACTGTGCAGGTGATTTACTGTTAGGCTGGGTTCACAAGAGCATTATCACATTCCATGCTGGATTCGGCACATAACTATAAAAAAAACACTGAATTCAACTGACAACAATGGGGTCCATTCAGTTTCCATTTGGGATGCTGCGTTTTTACCGGACGTTGAAGTCCTACATGCAGAATTTTTTATCTGATCATTTTAACAAAATCTGTGACAGTGGCCCCGAATGCAGCATCCAACGTAGATATGAATAGATACTATCAGATCAAAGTATTGTATCAGATCCAAGTTTAAAACACAAATAAAGTGCCAGAACCAACATCACTACATAAATACAACACTGGAACTAAGACTAGTACAGAAATTAACAAGCCCATAAGTCTAATGCAGCACCATTTGCCCATACCATAAATACTGTATCAGAATTAATCTCAGTATATAAATACAGAACAGGAACCAAGCTCATAAGTCTATTGCTGCACCAGAAGCCCATACTATAAATACTTTATTAGAATTAATCTCAGTATATAAATACAGCACCAGAACCAAGCCCATAAGTCTAATGCTGCACCACAAGCCCATACCATAAATACTTTATTAGAATTAATCTCAGTATATAAATACAGCACAGGAACCAAGCTCATAAGTCAAATGCTGCACCATAAGCCCATACCATAAATACCGTACCAGAATTAATCTCAGTATATAAATACAGCACAGGAACCAAGCTCATAAGTCAAATACTGCACCATAAACCCATACCATAAATACTCTACCAGAATTAATCTCAGTATATAAATACAGCACAGGAACCAAGTCCATAAGTCTAATGCTGCACCATAAGCCCATACCATAAATACCGTACCAGAATTAATCTCAGTATATAAATACAGCACAGGAACCAAGCTCATAAGTCAAATACTGCACCATAAACCCATACCATAAATACTCTACCAGAATTAATCTCAGTATATAAATACAGCACAGGAACCAAGTCCATAAGTCTAATGCTGCACCATAAGCCCATACCATAAATACCGTACCAGAATTAATCTCAGTATATAAATACAGCACAGGAACCAAGCTCATAAGTCAAATACTGCACCATAAACCCATACCATAAATACTCTACCAGAATTAATCTCAGTATATAAATACAGCACAGGAACCAAGTCCATAAGTCTAATGCTGCACCATAAGCCCATACCATAAATACCGTACCAGAATTAATCTCAGTATATAAATACAGCACAGGAACCAAGCTCATAAGTCAAATGCTGCACCATAAGCCCATACCATAAATACTGTATCAGAATTAATCTCAGTATATAAATACAGCACAGGAACCAAGCTCATAAGTCAAATACTGCACCATAAACCCATACCATAAATACTGTATCAGAATTAATCTCAGTATATAAATACAGCACAGGAACCAAGCTCATAAGTCAAATGCTGCACCATAAGCCCATACCATAAATACTCTACCACCAGTATATAAATACAGCACAGGAACCAAGCCCATAAGTCTAATGCTGCACCATAAGCCCATACCATAAATACTGTACCAGAATTAATCTCAGTATATAAATACAGCACAGGAACCAAGCCCATAAGTCTAATGCTGCACCATAAGCCCATACCATAAATACCGTACCAGAATTAATCTCAGTATATAAATACAGCACCGGAACCAAGCCCATAAGTCTAATACTGCACCATAAGCCCATACCATAAATACTGTACCAGAATTAATCTCAGTATATAAATACAGCACAGGAACCAAGCTCATAAATCAAATACTGCACCATAAGCCCATACCATAAATACTGTATCAGAATTAATCACAGTATATAAATACAGCACAGGAACCAATCCCATAAGTCTAATGCTGCACCAGAAGACCATACCATAAATACTGTACCAGAATTAATCTCAGTATATAAATACAGCACAGGAACCAATCCCATAAGTCTAATGCTGCACCAGAAGACCATACCATAAATACTGTACCAGAATTAATCTCAGTATATAAATACAGCACAGGAACCAATCCAATAAGTCTAATGCTGCACCAGAAGCCCATACCATAAATACTGTACCAGAATTAACCTCAGTATATAAATACAGCACCGGAACCAAGCCCATAAGTCTAATACTGCACCATAAGCCCATACCATAAATACTGTACCAGAATTAACCTCAGTATATAAATACAGCACCAGAACCCAGATCTCTTCAGCTTCTTGTTGGTTGTTAAAGCCTATTGCAGACATTAGCAGCTAAGGTGCCCGCTGCACACGAGAGAGGGTGCCATTTTAAAGACCTGGCCAGCACCATAAATGTATGGCACTGGTTGGGAAGGGGTTAAAGAGGTTTTCAAGTTTGCATCAACATCAAGTATCCTAAGGGTTTAGGAATGTTGATGCAAACCAGAAAACTTCTTCCACTGTATATTCATTATTGCATACAATATAAGCCACTGAACACAAGGAAGCTGTGTACGACTGTGGCAAATATACTATATTGCTGCCTGTGAATCAGATAACAAGCACTCAACCATAAATCAGTTAGTCCTGTATCTAATCGCACTGCTATTAGCATGAGCCTTGTTTATTAAATGTGTAAATTTTAACCATTATTTACTCTATTACAGTGCCTTGCAGCCTATCAACCTGATCTGTCAGTCAAAACTGTAATGGACTGTGTGAATGGTGACCTGGGTAACAAACTTATGCACCAGAATGCTGTGAAAACTGATGCACTAAATCCTCCACATGAGTATGTGCCATGGGTGGTCATTAATGGGGTAAGTTTGTAATCATTTGTGCTTTCGTACTGTGTGTAATATAAAAGATTATTGGTCACTGAAAGGTCACCCAAAGTGTGCATTCTGTAATGGATGATTGTTTTAGGTGTCTTTAACAAACAAATTTGATTTTTCTGCACATAAAAACGTGTTTTTTCTTGTTCACACATTTTTGCAATGTTTTTTTCAATTCAACAAATATATAGATATATATATTGTTTACAATGGAATCCACCAACAATCTGTCATGTATCAGAAAGGTCCAACTGTTGGTGTGCATCTGTCCTGGCATTTATGTCAATGCATGAACAATATAGACTGAACGCTAACGCGGTGCCACTCATGTCCTAAGGATATTCTACACTAAAACCCACTCCCACCGGTACCAATTCTGCAAAAATATGGTCAACAAAACCAAACCATTATTAACATACACCTACTTCTAATGTAAATAGCCTATATTCACACATTTTACATTTTCTGTGCAGCTTTTGCATGCATTTTTTATAATTAACTAGAATTTTTTTTTTTTACTTTTATTAGTATTCAATCCTATGTTTTTTTGGGAAAAAAATATTGCTCTGTGCAAACGACCTCACTGCCCTAAAGTTCTCTCAAGTTGCGATTACATTTCAGATGTTAATATATACTTTTTTTGTTTTTATTTGTTTTCCAAAATCTTTGCTTTGACCCCTTCCTGACATGGCGATTTTCCATTTCTGCAGTTTCATTTTTTTACTCCCTGCCTTCCCAGAGCCATAACTTTTTTATTTTCTATTCATATAGCTGTATAAGGAATTGTTTTTTTGTGGGACAAGTTGTACGTTTTAATGGCACCATTTACTGGTGCGTATGGCGTACTGGTAAGCTGGAAAAAAATCCAAATGAGGTGGAATTGGAAAAAAAATTCCATTCTGTCAGATTTATGGGTTTTGTTTTCACGGTGTTCACTATGTGATAGTGCCTTTATTCTCTGGTCAGTACAATTGCAATGATACCACATTTATATAGTTCTTCTTGTGTCTTAATACTGAAAAAAAACTTTTTTTGTTTACTTTTTTAGGCCTCTAAGTACCCCAACTTGCAGTCATTATACTGCAATTTGTATAAAATAATGGAATTTTATCCATTACAGAATACAAATATCGGTATATTCCAATGCATTGCTGTCACCTGCAGGCCTGAATTGGAATATACCAATAATAAGCCTAGAAGGCTAGTACAGGCTCTGGCCTATTAGCTCAATGGAAGGCTTTCCCCGATCTCAGCCAGAGGGTGATGTTCCTGCCCAGAAAGTGATGTTCCTGCCCACTTGACCATGAGATTTGAGGAATTAAATGTGAAACAGCAGGCACCCACTAGCTATAGCCGTCACTCTGCTCCATAGCGGATGCCATCTTTAAAGGGGTATTCCGGTTACCATAAATATAACTTATGTTTTAGACTAATTCATCATTGATAATTACTAGAGTTGATCGAACGTGCTCGTAACGAGCACTGTACTGCTCGGATCCCCTGCGCTCTGCTGCGCAGCCATCCGGATCCGTCCTCACCTGCCTGTAAGTCAATGGGCACGGATCCGTTTGGTATGACACACTAGTGTGTGACACCAAACGGATCCGTCCTCCTCACCCGACTGTAAGTCAGTGGGGACGGATCCGTTTGGTATGAAACACTCATGTGTCATTCCAAACGGATCCGCCCCCATTGACTTACAGTCAGGTGAGGACGGATCCGGATGCCTGTGGGCATGCGAGCGCAGGGGATCTGAGCACTACAGTGCTCATTACGAGTACGTTCGATCAACTCTAATAATTACCTAATAGAATGTCAATTTCACATATTTACTGCTCAGTAGTTATAAAAGTAGTTTTCTTCCTCACTACCCACTGTGTTTCCTCATAAGACACTCACAGCAGGAAAGCTAGACATTGTGGGGATTGTAGGAGAGAAGATCAGACACCATGATTCTCTGTGTGCTTCAGGCTCACACAGGAGCTAGACAAATGGATTACAAGGTAAATTGAAGCTCTGGTTATATGTATAGGTATGGGATCTGGTTGGGTCACAGCTTGCAGCCTTAATGCAGTTTTTCAAAAATGAAGTTACTTTACTGGAATACTCCTTTAAAGAACTGGCAATCATTGTACATGTATGGCGGTTGTCGGGAAGGAGTTGTCTGGTTTCATGGGGAAATTGGATAAACCTTGTGACCTACTTCCAGTAAAGAACTGATAAGTAGTTAACCTACACTGTTGAGGCCAGTGATTAGTTGAGTAAATAGAGCCGTGGTGGGTTTCGTAAAAATGAATAAAAACAATCATTTCTTGGCAACAGTCAGGGAGAGAAAATGTCTTTTCTGACTGTCAGAAGTCTCTTTTATAGATATATAAAAGGAAAGAAGTGTATTAGATTAATAATAATCATTATCATTACTACCGCAACATGTAACGAGTATTGCTAGAGAAGTGGTCCGCATATTGTATGGTAAAGATAGGATATGGGCTGAATAGGGACAGTGCAAAATGGAAACTTTATTGATGTCTGTGTGTTATTTGGCGATTTGATCTGCATGTTAGGGGGGGCCTGCTTTAACCCTTATTATCTTGGGTTGTGTAGCAGCTAGAGATGTGAGCCTGGTCTTGTTTGACCAGGAACTGCTACAGCTGCTCTACATTGGGAGATATAGCCTTTAAAAATCTGGGATGTCTGGGAGTAAAAGCAGCTGAAACCTGGTGCTTTTTTTCCTGACCTCATTAGATTTCAAACAATACCAGGCTCACATCTCCAGCTGCTTGACAGCCCGAGATATTAAGGGTTAAAAAAAGCCCCTCCCCCCAGTCTGCTCGGGATGAGCTGTTAGGTCTTTCCATCGAAGCCCAAACAGGGCTCAGGCAAAACTGTTTTAGGGTTAAAGGAGCTGTCAAATGTAATCATCTTCCAATATTATTTTAACCAGACATTTCATGTTCATGTTTTTAGAAACACGACGATTCTCTTCAGGAAAAAGCCTCAAGTGCATTGTTCAACCTTATCTGTGAAATGTACACTGTAAGTATTATATAACTGGCATTATGGTACTAATGTGATGATTCAATCAATAACTGTGCATTACTGCATGTATGGTAGAACCCCGACATAGAACATGGCATCTAAAGTCAGAAAGCTAGTGGAGAAAACAAATTCCACGTGGTGTGTGGCTGCCCCCGCCCCCCTTTGAATTCCGCTTACCACCAAAACAAGTAAGAGCAGCCAACATTATAGGGGTTTTCCGAGACTACTGTGAGCACCAGCACCACTGCCTTTTTGTAGCTTAGTCTAAGCCAGTGATGGCTTACCTCCGGCTGTGGAGAAACTACGACTCCCAGCATGCCGGAGGTTAGGTACTGATAGGTCATCAGTATAATAACCCCTTTAATCTTATGTGTAGAGTTAGCTTTAGGGGAGAAAGAGGAGGCCAAGGGACATACATAAAGTCCAGGAAGCAATAAAAAAAAGATATTATCAAGTTGTACAATTCCAATTTTTCATTTTGGCAATAAGCAGTTCCATGGTCTGAACAGACTTCATCATCATATGTAACATAACCATGCTAGGAGGGAGGGAACTTTTCAGATTCTGAAGAGTAAGTCATCTGAATGGGGAGAAAATATGTTGCAACATTTTCTTTATTTTGTGTTAATGTAATGTGATGTGAGGTATTGCCATATTATATATTTACTATAGGAGTCTTGGTAGTCACCAATCTGCCTATATACAGCATGTTTAACTATCCAAACCTTGCACAGACAGTGAAACCTCTTTGAGATGATGACACAAATTCCATCGTAAAGTGGTCTTCTAGGAGTTGGCCTTCTGAAAGAAGATGGTCAGCATGCATACTACATAATGGAACTGAGTATCCATTGTATAGTATGTATTATATATACTGTATAATAGAATTAAATATCCATCACAGAAATTCTGGTCAGGATAAGGTGTGGTCTTCTCAAAGAGATAGTGTTTTGGAGAGGTTACACTAACATCTTACTATCTGCTTCCTTTTTACCTTACTTTCAGTTATTACTGTTTTTACTACTGTACCATTCTAATGTGTTTGCTTTATAAAAACCAGGGGCCAAAACCAGATGCTTGTTCGGGGAAAGGACTGACTCCATTAAAGAGGAATTCAGTGTGTTTAAACTGAATCATTACAGATCAAAGAATTACTACAAGAATTGTACAACTGAAATGTTAAAACACAGGTGGAAGTACATGGATAATAAAGATTTTTTTTAACAACCTTTAGTTCTGGTTTATTAAAGAATCCGAGATGACATGGTGTACAAAAGAGATCCTACAGAAAACAGTTACCTTGTTAATTTCATGTTGGTGCACCTTAAAGTGTAACTGTCATTCTTTTTTTTTTTTTTTTTTACAATGTGTAGGGGCAGTGATACTGACCATTTTTGTAATATACTTTAATTGCTGAAATCATACATTTCTATTAGAGAAATAGCTCTAATGTGGCCTTAGCAATGCTTCTTTGTCTTCTGTTTAGGCCTCTTTTGCACAACAGTATTTTTTGCGGGCTCCGAACCCATTCACTTCTATGGGTCCGCAAAAATACTGAGAGCATACTGTGTGCTGTCCGCATCCGGATGTCCGTTCCATAGCCCCGCCAAAAAATAGAACCTGTCCTATTCTTGTCCGTATTACAGACAAGAATAGTGCTGTTTTATTAGGGGCCAGCTGCTCCGTTCCGCAAAATACGGAAAACACAAGGATGTCATCCGTTTTTATTGCGGACCGCAAAACAAAACGTTTGTGTGAAACTGGCCTTAAATAGCTTTGGAGACTTGTTTACACTGACTGTGTTATGTAAAGACAGGGTGCATTTCTGAGGCTCAAAATGGGCCTTTACAGCTATTTTTCTAATACAAATGTATGACTTCAGTAATCAAAGTATATTACAGAAATGGTCAGTATCACTGTTCCTATACATTACAAAAATAAAAAAAGAATGACAGATACACTTTAAATAGCTGCAATAGTTCTATCTATGGCTTATTTTGATTTATAATGGATTCTTTCAGGTTTTCAGTTTAATACTACAGGATAAAGAGGCATGCTACACTATTATGGCTGGGAAAGTGCAACAACCTGACAGAAGACAACAAAACTGTGTACAGAGCCTAAGAAATAATAACTTGGCCACTGAGCCTCATTTACCATAACCATCTAACAGAAAAAAACGGCTTTGTCACACATAGGGAACAATCACAGTGCAGCTTTCATTTTTCCATAGTAGTTTAAAATACAAAAGCTGAGCTTCGATTGGTTGCTGTGGGTAACAACAATTGTATATACCATAGATCTCAGAGGAAGAGGCGGCAGCACTTAGCATGGGGCTAGGGATATGTAAGAGTTAATTGTGGACACTGTATCACTGGCACTGTCAGGGTTCATGCACACGAATGTATTTCTTGTCCGCATCCGATCTGCATTTTTTGTGGGTCGGAAGCAGACCCATTCACTTCAGTGAGGCCACAAAAGATAAGGATAGCACACTGTGTGCTGTCTGCATCCGTATGTCCATTCCGTGGCCCCGCAAAAATATAGCACATGTCCTATTCTTGTCCACATTACAGACAAATACAGGACAGTTCTATTATTGGATTGCCGTTCTGTTCCACAAAATGTGGAATGCACACAGCCGGTATCCGTGTTTTGGGGATCTGTAATTTGCAGACCACAAAACACCCAACGGTCGTGTGCATGAGACTTAACCCCCCAATTGCAACCACATCTGTGAACTAGGCCCTAATCTGTAGAGCTTCACTACCTCTAGTTACCTGCAAGTTTCCAGCGCTCACAGTTGGAACACATTACGCAACTGAATTAATAAGTGAGCTGAGTGTTATTACATCATGCCCCCAGGCAGCCAGTCCTATGCTGCATCCCTTCCTCAACACCCTCAGCGTTGGCACATGTCACAATCCCAACTGGGCTCATTAAACAGCCTTTCCCAGTTTTGAGTTCAGCCTAGAAGTCACTTCTCACTGGTTCCCTGCAGGCTGACACAACCCAACCCCATAGCCACAGCAGAACAAACCCCACCCAGGTTGGCGCTGTTCTCACCATACTACACTAGCAGCTTGCATGAACATGCAAACCTCCCTCCTCCACAGCTGAACATATGATTTTATAAATCAATCTCTTGATTATAATATGGTTATAATAAAAACACACAATTGGAAAAGATTTAATATGTGGTGGTACATAGAATACATAAGACCAATAACCAAGC
Organism: Rhinella marina; assembly: GCA_900303285.1. Taxonomy (NCBI): domain Eukaryota; kingdom Metazoa; phylum Chordata; class Amphibia; order Anura; family Bufonidae; genus Rhinella; species Rhinella marina. Next base: position 70,711 of record ONZH01012866.1, read on the forward strand.
AGGGGACATACACGGACGGAAAAGGTTGTATAATAGATGTTACATATCTGGTAAGTAGACCTGGCAATCTAATATATAAAGCTGAGTGTGTGTGTGTGTGTGTGTGTGTGTGTGTGTGTGTCCGCTAAAGGAATCCGCACCGCTGCAGCTACAATCACAAAATTTGGCACACATGTACATCAGGTGTCCGGGAAGGTTTTAGAACAGTTTTCAACTCTCCAGGACGTACCGTTTCTGAGATATTCCCAAAAAATGCATTAGCCAATAGTAGCCTGGTCACATGACCCTTATCCGCCAATAGAAGCTCACAGGCACACATCAGGTTTCTATGACAACCTAGCCAGTTCACTGCTTTAGGTCTGCATTAAAGAGGCAGAGCACTGTGGATGACAATGGTAAATGGGTATTCCCGGTTACCATAACTTATGTTTTAGACTAACTCATCATCAATCATTACCTCATATAATGTAAATTTTACATATTTACTGTTCAGTAGTAATAAAAGATGTTTTCTTCCACTGCTACCCACCTTCCTCCTAAATCAGGCATCGACCTGTAATTCCGGCCACCGTCAAAAGAAGGACTTAAAAGCACCACCCTCAGATCCCACTAAGTCACGCCCCTGACTCAGTCAGGCCACGCCCCTTCCATGCTGCATTTGACTGGGATTAAAAATATTGGTAAAAATCACCTTCTGTCAGCTGCAGGGGTGGGGGGAGGGTGACTTTCTCCCTGCAGCTCATTGCTCAGACTGCTGCTGAGAGTGCTTTCTGGGGTGAAGACGGTGGCCACTCTAGCTGCTAGGGAGGTCACAGTTAAAGGGGCGGGCTGCTGTAGAGGTCACTGTTAAAGGGGCGGGCTGCTGTAGAGGTCACTGTTAAAGGGGCGGGCCGCTGTAGAGGTCTCTGTTAAAGGGGCGGGTCGCTGTAGAGGTCATTGTTAAAGGGGCTGGCCTCTGTAGAGGTCACTGTTAAAGGGGCGGGCCGGTGTAGAGGTCACTGTTAAATGGGCAGGCACTGTAGAGGGCACTCTCGATATCTTTTAACGACACACACACACAAACAGTAAAAGAAATAAATTAAATATACCCGGGCGAAGCCGGGTCCTTCAGCTAGTATTGTATAAAGCTGGACATAACTAGTAAAGTGCAAGTGCAAAGAGACTAAACAGATAAGCATGGGCTAAATAAACGCCCATGAAAGTGCCAGGTAGAAACAACATATAGTGCAAGTAGGTATAAGTGGTATAAGGATACCATATCGACCGGGAGAACCTCCATATTAGAACTCAGATCAGACCCCCATATCAGACCTCCATATTAGATCAGACCTCCATATGAGATCCTCAGATCAGACCCCCATATCAGAACCTCAGATCAGACCCCCATATCAGACCTCCATATTAGATCAGACTTCCATATGAGATCCTCAGATCAGACCCCCATATCAGAACCTCAGATCAGACCCCCATATCAGACCTCCATATTAGATCAGACTTCCATTTGAAATCCTCAGATCATACCCCCATATCAGAACCTCAGATCAGACCCCCGTATTAGAACCTCAGATCAGACCCCCGTATCAGGAGCTCAGATCTTAAAATAAGTACTCTTACCTCTCCTGCTCTGCCCCTACACATAAGAGATCCTCAGATCAGACCCCCATATCAGAACCTCAGATCAGACCCCCATATCAGACCTCCATATTAGATCAGACTTCCATATGAGATCCTCAGATCAGACCCCCGTATCAGGACCTCAGATCAGACCCCCGTATCAGGACCTCAGATCAGACCCCCGTATCAGGAGCTCAGATCTTAAAATAAGTACTCTTACCTCTCCTGCTCTGCCACTACACATATGAGATCCTCAGATCAGACCCCCATATCAGAACCTCAGATCAGACCCCCGTATCAGAACCTCAGATCAGACCCCCGTATCAGGACCTCAGATCAGACCCCCGTATCAGGACCTCAGATCAGACCCCCGTATCAGGAGCTCAGATCTTAAAATAAGTACTCTTACCTCTCCTGCTCTGCCACTACACTGCAGGTTCAGAAGTTTCTTCCTGCAGTCACGCTACTTGGTCTTCTCCGGGCCTGAGCCGCACTGCGACTTTACAGTGCATGCACTATGTCCTGACACTATACAGTCAGGACAGTGCAGCATGATGCCAGACTAGGGAGCATTGTACTGGCAGTGCTACACTCACGCTTCTTTTGCCTTCTGCATACTAAGGCATATTCGCTTTATAAGATGCACTGCCATTTCCCCTCTTTTGGGTAAACAGTGAAAAATATGGTAATTACAGGTACATTATTCCAATTTTTCCTTATCAGTACTTATTAGTGGTATACGCATGATGTAATTTTCTGTTTAATGAAAACAGTTTAAGAATTTTTGTTTTTTACAAAAAAACAGGGAGTGCAGATTATATATATATATATATAATGCACAACTGAGAAAATAGCTGAAATGATGGAGAAATATGGTAGCAGAAAAGATTTAGCTGTCCTAGACTAGATTACAATTTACAAACACCAAGCTCTCAACCCAGCCAAAACTCCCATTTTATAATGTAGGAGTACTTATGAGGTGGTGCTGTCACCAACTAATTCAAAAGGGTATAGATTTGGGAGATAAGTACCTTAAGCAGACAGGCCCTGCAGAGTGTTCAAACAGGGACAAAGAGGGAAACAGGCTGGCTGACCCAAAAAAAGAGTGATAGGTTTGATTTGACAGAGGAATCATGAGGTCTGGAGAGGCCCCCAGTAAAAGGATGTGATGACAATGTCAAAAGGCATAGGGCTGTGATGGCTAACCTCCGGCACTCCAGCTGTGATAAAAGTACAACTACCAAAATGTACACTTGCTTGGCTGTTCTCAGAACTCCATAGAAATGAATGGAGAATGCGGGGAATCATAGTTTCACCACAGCTGGAGTGCCGGAGGTTAGCCATCACCGGTATAGGGGCCGAAACACACAATATATTATTGTATGGAATGAAGTGATCCAGGAAACCACTGGATCACTTCAGAGTAATATCTCAGCATGTTCTAGATACTTGACAAAATCTCGGAAGAGAGTGCATCTGTGACGAGTGACACCAAAGTACTATATGGTAAACTTTAATTGATCTGTAATTTCACATGCTCAGAACAACGATTTGTGAAGAAAAATTAGCATATGATGGTTCCATGCCTCTTCATCCAGCAGACCCAACAGACAGGCTTCAGGAGTGCAAGGAACTGGAAGAGACAAGGCGAGTGAACATTTATGCCTATTTCTGACTCCTACAGTTGCAAATCCCTTAATAAATGACCACATAGTGTTTTTTTCAGGAGTCTCATCTCCTAGAGAATGACTTTCAGAGGTTTTCCCAAGTGTCCTTTGCCCTAGGTTTTTTTGCTAACAATAAGAGCAAAAAAGGGGGGGGAGTTGTAGTAGTCTTAGTCCGGCCGCCTCTCGGCATGTTTGCCATGGCCTGCCTCCATTTATCGTGAGAGGAGATGGAGCGTAGTTCCAGCCGCACACATGCACTAGAGGCCGCACAGATCCGGATGGCTGTTCACCCGCCGGAACAGCCTGCCAGACACCCCTGCCGCTAGTGTGAAAGAAGTCTTAATTACATAATACTGATACAGCAAAGCAACAGATACTGAAATGATTAAAGGGGCTGTCTCACTTCAGCAAGTTGCATTTATCATGTAGAGAAAGTTAATACAAGGCACTTACTAATGTATTGTGATTATCCATATTATCTCCTTTGCTGGCTGGATTCATTTTTCAGTTGCATTATATACATTTCTTGTTTCTAGGGATTAAAACCACCCTGCAATCCTAACTATAGGAAAAAGCACTGCCCTCTCTGGTAACCAAGACCGTGGGAGCATGCACTGCAGCTCCAGTCCCAGCCACCTCATATCTGTGCTGCAGCAGTGGCCATAACGCCTGGAAATGATCAGTGTATAAACGTGATGGAAAAATGAATCCAGCCAGCAAAGGATGCAATATGGACAATCACAATGCATTAGTAAGTGCCTTGTGTTAAAAGGGTTGGACACTTTCTGGTTACTACTGATCAATGTGTTGACCTAGACTGTTATATGGCACTTACTGTTATATAGCAGCGCTTTACAGACATTACCATCACACCATACCCAATAGGACCCCGAAGCTGCAAGGCACCAGTGCTAACCATTGCTCCATCATTCTGCCCTTCTGCACTTGCACTTAGCTTAATGCAGGTGCAGTGTATGGGAATGGTGGAGGATAAATGATTTGCATGGTTATATGACCCTTCATCAGGACCCATCTTATAAAACAGGACTTCTATGTGGACAGCACAAAAGATTTACAAAACAAGGGGACATGGCTTATGAACTATAGCAAATAGCACAGAAAATCAACTATACTAGCTGTGTATACTGGTAAGTTCCATATAGTCATCTTACATACACACTAGTCACCAGGTAGCCAGAAAGTGGCCAAACCCTTTTAAAGAAGTATTTCCAATAAAATGATAACCTGGAAACAGACAGATATACAGTGCCTTGTGAAAGTATTCGGCCCCCTGGAACTTTTCAACCTTTTGCCACATTTCAGGCTTCAAACAAAAAGATATAACATTTTAAATTTTTGGTGAAGAATCAACAACAAGTGGGTCACAATTGTGAAGTGGAACGAAATTTGTTGGATCATTTAAACTTTTTTGGTAATAATAAAACTAAAAAAAAATTATTCGGCCCCCTTGCATTAATACTTTGTTGCGCCACCTTTTGCTGCGATTACAGCTGCAAGTCGCTTGGGGTATGTATCAGTTTTGCACATCTAGCACATCTCTTCAGTTCAGTTTTGTCCCCATTGACAATGAATGGGGACAAAACTGAAGCGTTTTATTCCGGTATTGAGCCCCTATGACGGAGCTCAGTACCGGAATAGCTAAATGCTAGTGTGAAAGTAGCCTAAGGGATAGAGAGCTTTTTGAGACCAGATTGTCCTTCCCCACCTCTCAAGTGATCAATTATCTAAATTAATGCGCATTTACCAATGACGAAGTTTCTGAAGCAATAGGGGATCTTTGTAACGGGAAATGACCTGGGCCAGAAGGTTTTCTTAATGAGTATTATATTACATATGTTTGGTTCAGATTTTTAATTTGGCATGTTATCACAGGCCACTACCAGATCACATGTTCAAAGGCTTAATTATTACTGTCCCAAACGAGGGGAAAAATACATAGATTACTCTTACCGGTAATCCGTTTTCCATGAGCCTATGACAGCACCTGTGAGAGATCCTCCCCATCCGGACAGGAAACAGGAACTTCCCAGATCTTTAAAGGGATCCTCCTCTCTTCATTCCTCACTTTGTGACAAGATCCATAGGACTGAAATAATTCTATATACAGTGAAACACTCACTTCAAAAACACACATATATGCACCTATATATCTATAGCCATACACAAAATCTTTATATATATATTTTTTTATATTTATTTAGGGTGGGGAATAATACAGGTGCTGTCATAGGCTCATGGAAAACGGATTACCGGTAAGAGTAATCTATGTATTTCCATTACGCCCTATGACAGCACCTGTGAGAGACTAGACTAGATGACTCGGGGGGGGGGGGGGGGGAATACAGCCTGCCGGACTTTCCTTCTAAAAGCTAAGTCCTGACTAGTCAAAAGGTCTGGTCTGTAATGCTTATTTGGAGAGCTCCAGGTAGCAGCTCTACAAATTTGGTCAATAGAGGCGCAGCCTCTCTCTGCCCAAGATGTCGCTAAGGCAAGGCTATTGTAAAGTGTGCTGAAAATCCCACAGAAGAGTATGCTACACCTATTGCTCTAACAATCCACCTAGCAAGTAAGAGCAGTGAGACCACGGAACTCTCTGCCCAAGGAGATGGCGATGGCAAGCTCACCAAAAGAGTCCAAGAGGGGCCCGGATGCACCCCTGGAGGACAACAACACCACAGGCCATAGTCACCAGAGACGGGTCGTTGATCCAGGGAGCAATTCCGACCGCCCGACCGGAGTTGGGAAGGAACCTTTTTTTTTCTTTTTCCCCTTCCTCTGGATCAACCTGCAGGAAAACAGGCCGAACTGGATGGACAGATGTCTCCCTTCGGCCTTATAAACCATGTTACTATGTAATAGTACGACATGCGACTTCCAGACCTCCATTTGGACTATGAAATTGAATAAACAACTGAGAAGCCTTCTTCCAATCTTTAGTAGAATCTAAATAACAACACACCCCTCTCATTTTATGTAGCGTGTGGAACCTTTCTTCACCTTCGTTTTTAGGATTAATGGAATATCCGGAGGTGAGGATAAATGCAAACGTGATGGAAAAATGGATAAATGCTTTCCAGATTCTCACGTATATATCTGCAGTAATTGTTTTCCTGGTAGCTTGAAGCGTATTAATCACCCACTCTGACAAGCCTCTAGATCTAAGGAATTCCCTTTCAATATCCAGGCAGTCCGGTGTAGTTTCACTACCTCTGGATGAAGTAGAGGGTCCTGATATAACAAATCCTCCCTCTCTGGCAGCACCCAAGGGTCTGAAAGGGACAGTTTTCTCAATCACGTGAACCCAACTCTTTTTGGCCAATAGGGGGCTATCAAAAATACTGTAGCTTCCTCCCTTCTGATCTTTTGAATCACTCTGGGTAACAGGCCCAGAGGGGGGAATGCATAACATAGAACTTTCCCCCCATTGTTGAGACAGAGCATCTAACTCCTGAGACTGATCCGCTAGGGGTTAAGGGAAAAAAACCTTTTGCATTTCTTGTTCTCACTGGAAGCAAACAGATCTATTGAGGGGGACACCCAAAGATGCACTATTTGGTTGAAGATTGCTTGACAAAGGCACCAATCTCCCCAAATTTGAGTAAACTTCTCACCCCTTGGGGCTGGCATCCATTGTTATTATGGGATTGTCTTTTTTGTTGGATGTAGAATCTAGTTGAATCCTTAGGAAAGTATATCGATAACTTGGAGTCAGAGATGACTTTTCCCAATTTACAAGCCAACTTAGATCAGTCAAGATCTTTAACACTTCCTGAACCTGTATTAAAAGGGAGTCTGGGGACTGCTCACTATAAGGAGGTCGTCCAGGTATGGGATAATTATAATATCCAACCTCCTTATTTGCACCATCACCTTCGCCATTAGTTTTGTAAAAAATCTCGATGTCGGAGATACCCCAAAAGGAAGTGCTCTGCACTGCAGATTAAGGACTGAGTCTTGTTTGTACCACTATCCTGAGAAACCTCTGAGATGAAGGGTGTATGGGCACGTGATAATAGGCATCCTTGATATCTATCAACACCATAACACAACTGGAGAACAGATGCAGGACTGTAGATGCAATTGATTCCATCCAGAATTTCCGATAAGTCAGATACAAGTTCAGGTCTTTTAAATGTATTATTGTCCAATAAGATCCATCTGATCCATCTGGCTTGGGGACAAGGAAAATAGTCGAACAGAACCCTTCCCTATTTGCTTTAATGGAACAGGAATTAAAACTGCTTTGTCCATTAGGTCTTTTATTTCCCCTAACAAGGCTAACTACTTTGGAGAACGCTGACACAAAGAAATGTATTTTTTTTTTTTTTCTGTTGGGGTTTTCTTGAAGTCCACTCTCTATTATACTATTTATCTAGGGACTCGCTGTAATAATTTGTCATGCTTGATAAAATAAAGTAAGGTGATACCCCACCCGAGGCCTGGCATCCGCAACCCGAAATGGCTTTCTTTGTCTAGGAAAGGATGGTACAGGAAACCTCTTCTTTCGGTCAGAAGCTTTGTTTAAAACATCGTCCAGTGCAGGACCCAATAAAAAATTACCCTGGCAAGGCAGTGCAAATTATTTGGACTTAGATGCAATGACTCCTTTCCACCTAATTAACCAAAGGGATCTCCTGGCAGAATTAGACATAGCTGCTGCTCTAGCAGACCAACAATCTTAAAGAGTCAGCTGTCGCATCCGAAATAAAATCAACTGCCCTCAGCATAGTAGGAATCGCTTCTAGCAATTGTTCCCTCAGGGTTTTATTAGCAATATGGAACTCTAATTCCCCCAACCAACTCTGATGCAGTTTTCACACCTAAACCCTGGAATATTTCCAGATTATCAGGTCTGGAGATTTACCAGTGTTGGCCTTTCACACATATAGCTATCACCCCAGAGATGTTCCATGTCGGGTGCGTTCTCACTACAGAGGAAATGCTCCAGGTGACTAGACAAGGGGTGGGAACTTGGGCATGGCCCCTGGGATTTCTGGAACATTTACTGCTGTTTTCAAACATGTGCTTACTCTGACATTTCCCGGAACTAGGGCTCTGGGGAGAAACAGTCTGGGACTGATATTGCTGATGTGTGTATTCACACATACAGTCCCTCCGGGTAAACTGCAGAAAATGTCAGGATTCCACTGTAAGTGTGAATGGGGCTTAAGTGATCTAGCTACTGTTGTAGTAGCTATATTAGGTTTTCTCTTTTTATCAGTTCTTTTACACAGTCCTGTATAGGGAACACGCTCTGTATCTCTGTATCTTTAAACAATGGGTTCCCAGCAAGATTTTCAGAGGAAGAATCAAAACCTCCAATAAGCCTTCTTCCTCCGAATCTGACTCAGTAGAGTCCGTCTCTACCATCTGAACTTTTCTCAGCTTGGTGGAACTAGGTAGAGATTTCATAAGCTGTTCTACAGAGGAAAGAACCTCCATTTTGACCAGGTTCTGTATGTTCTGGATGAGAGATAGGGAATCTTCCACTACCACTCTGTCCAAACACGCTTGAGAACAGACTTTGGGGAGAGATGGGCTTAATTTCTTTTTGCAAATCCCACACTCTCTGCCCTTTGTCTTGTGGGTGGCTTTGCCTGGAGGCTCTTTAACCTGCATTAACACATAGCCCACAGTAAAATCATATAGAATGAAAAACAATCTCCTACCAGGAGATGGTGGGGTACAACCCCTCTTACCCCACAGGAGTACCATACTAGATTCAGAATGCTGCTCCTGCCGCTCTGTGCACAGTGGCCCATCCCCCTCTTTGCATAATTTCCAGCTGAAAGGGGTTCTTTGGGAAGGGATCAGGTCACTATACAGCTACCGGCCACTCTGCTGCTGCTCCCTTCCATTTCGTCCGTCCGGCGTCTCCTTTTGAAGGGCGCGCACCACCCCCCATGTTTCTGGCTCCTCGCCCTTCCTGTATCCGGCACGCCTGCTGCCGGAAACAGGGCCTGCCGGCACACACGCCACCTGACATGCAAGGGAAGGACGATTCCCATCCCCCACTGGAACACCGCCCGGCTGCAGGCCTGAAGGAACATGAGGCAGCCATCAGGACTCCCCCCATGGCAAGAAAAAAGGAGACCAACCGGACTTCACAGCGGCTCCTAGTGGAGTCTTACGCCGTTAGGTAATCTCTACTAGGTATATCCAAAAACCCTAGAGACCCTGCAGCCTCCTAAATAGATCCGGGAAAGATCCACTCCCCTGTCCTATGGACAGGAAACAGGAAGAAACTGAGGAATGAAGAGAGGAGGATCCTTTTAAAGATCTGGGAAGTTCCTGTTTTCTGTCCGGATGGGGAAGGATCTCTCACAGGAACTGTCATAGCGCGTAATGGAAATGTAAATTGCATGTAGAATTATAGCCTCATTTCCCTATTAAACTCAGGTATAAAAATACATTTTAGTATTCTAATATATGTCCTTATTCACACCCGCGCTGTTTAGGCAATATTATACATAACCAACAATACCCTCACGTGTTCTTCGGTATATAGCACAATTACTTATGTTACTCAAAGCACAGTTTGTTACTCTTCCTATGTTAATATACCTTAAAGATGGGGTTGTAGTAGAAAAAGTTCGATCGTGGTAGATGAATCCTTCAAAAGAGGATTCCTCTTCCTTCTCCCGAATCTTGTGGCTCTTCACCTCGACACCTGCCGCAAAACGCTGCCCCGGCCGGTAGCAAGCATGCGTTCGGGGAAGCAATAAGATGTTTAAGCAAAAGGGAAAAAGACCACTCCGTGTGACGTCACAGGCTCCTACGGGTTCCCCCAAGGACAAAAAAGCATCCAACGCGTTTCCAAGCGCAAACGGGCTCCTTCGTCAGGGATAGTTCTTCATTATCCTTCTAGGGGTTTAAGTAGACATCAAGTTCCCTTGGCAACCAACCTATAACCACAAGGAATCCTCTTCTATTGGGACTACATCCGTCGCAACTTTTATATATAATAACTTTCTTTATTCCCCATCTTCAATGAAAAGCAAATAATTCTATTTCTTGATTAAGACCACATGGTGCCAGACTATTAAGTCTGTATATCCACCTGCTCTCACATCTAGACATTTGTTTTATTTGATCACCCCCTCTACTATCCAGTTTTACTTTTTCTATTCCCCCAAACGAGGAGCCTTTGAATTCTCCTTTATGGCAATCAGCAAAATGCCTAGATAGGGGGTGTCCTTCAAATTTCTTTTTTACATTATTAACATGTTCCTTTATTCTAGTTTTTAGTAGGCGTTTCGTCCTCCCTACATATATTTTTTCACATGGACATTTAATAAAATAGATCACTCCTTTTGAATTACATGTCAAATAATTTTTTATATCAAATATATCCGGATCCTTCCCTACTTTAAGGACAGGATTTTTTTGTTGTGTCAAGCGACAATTCGTGCATGTTTTACAAGGATAAAATCCCTTTTTTTCTTTTTTCTGGTAATTGGTGTTTTTCAGGGGGTGATATTTAATAGAAGGAGCTATTAAATTTGCCAGATTTTTTGCTTTTCTATAACTAAAAACTGGTTTCTCAGATAATTTTTCTCCTATTATTCTATCTTGTTTCAACACATCCCAGTGGCGCATAATGATATTTCTAAAGGTCCTTTCTCTTTCACTATATTGAGTCACTATCGGGATTTTTATAATGTTCTCTTGTGGCTTATCCCCCCATTTACCTTTATTATTTATCCCCATTTTTTTATCCTTCAAAAGGTCATCACGATCCAGTCCAACCCAATTCCTGCTTTATTTTTATTAATCGGCTCCTATCATATCCTTTCTCCTCAAATTTTATTTGGAGTTCATCAGCTTCTTTTTGGAATTGCTCCACTTGGGTGCAATTCCTTCTTAGTCTTATATATTGACTCCTGGGAATATTCTTCAACCAGATAGGTAAGTGGCAGCTGTCCAAGGAAATAAAACTATTACTGTCAGTGGGTTTTGGTCTGGATTAATCCATCCTTTATATATATTGTTAAATCCAAGAAATGTACCTCTGTCTGACTCCACGTTGGAGTAAATTGCAAATAAAATTCATTTTTATTCAATTCCTTAAAAAATTCTTCCAATAAAATGGGGCCGCCTTTCCATATAAAAACTATGTCATCAATAAAGCGTCTCCAGAGGACCAGGTTCGCACCCAGCCAGCCTCCGGGGTAGATGGCCTCATCTTCCCACCTCCCCATATATAGATTAGCAAAGCTTGGTGCCAACCTGGTCCCCATCGCGGTCCCCCACGTCTGTAAGTAAAATTGCTCTTCATATTTAAAATAATTGCGTGTTAAAATAAACATAATGCATTCCCCTACGAAGCTTATTTGGTCCTGGGGCATAATTCCTCTTTTTTCTAGGAAGAATTCTGCTGCCTATCTCCCTTTTTTATTTTCTATCACAGTGTACAAGGACATCACGTCTAGGGTTCCAAGAATGTAGCCCTCCTCCCATTTAACTTCTTTTAGCAACTGAAGGATATGTTTCGTATCCTTCAAACAAGCTGGAAGATCTTGTACACACTCTTGTAATAAAACATCTACATATTTAGACAGATTGGAGGTAAGGCCTCCAATGCCCGATATTATGGGCCTTCCGAGGGGGTTTACTTGGCACTTGTGGACTTTTGGAAGATAATAAAACATAGGTGTCCTGGGGTTTTTGTTATTAATGTATATGCCTTCGTCCATTTTTAGCACCCCCAAATCTTTCCCTTTTTTCACTAGTTTACTCAATTCAGATTTAAAGAGGATTCCGGGGTTAAAGGATAGTTTTTTATATGTCTTTTTATCCATAAGTAAATGCATGGATTCTTGGTGGTATTTTTCATGGTCTAAGACCACTATCCCACCCCCCTTATCCGCTGGTCGAATGATAATACCATTATTCACTTGTAGCGATTTAATTGCTTTTTTTCTCAATATTTGACAAATTCTGTGTTCTCACTCTTTTTTTGGGGTTTATTTTCCTTAGATCTCGAATGACTAACATTTGGAAAGTTTTGAAGGCGTCCGAATACTGATTTACAGGATTAAAATGTGATTTATTCCTCAAATCTGTATGAATAAAGAGGTCTTTTTGATCTTCTACCTCCATCCCATCATCAATATTCATATTCTTACTTCCTTTCTTATTCTTATTTTTATCTTTATATTTATTTTATTTTGTTCCTATTTTCATTTTTTAGAAAATATTTTTTCAAAGCTAGATTTCTCAAGAATTTTTTTAAGCCAATAAAGGCATCAAGGGCAGAAGGGGGATGTAGGGGCAAATTTAAGACCTTTTTGTAATAATCTGAATTCCCCTTTTGTTAATTTATAGTCACTTAAATTGTATATCATCTGCCCTTTTGCTTCCAAAATTTTCTTTCTTGTTATCTTCCCACTCCCCCTCTTTGTCTTCTTCCTGCTACCGGCCGGGGCAGCGTTTTGCGGCAGGTGTGGAGGTGAAGAGCCACAAGATTCGGGAGAAGGAAGAGGAATCCTCTTTGAAAGGATTCATCTACCACGATCGAACTTTTTCTACTACAACCCCATCTTTAAGGTATATTAACATAGGAAGAGTAACAAACTGTGCTTTGAGTAACATAAGTAATTGTGCTATATACCGAAGAACACGTGGGGGTATTGTTGGTTATGTATAATATTGCCTAAACAGCGCGGGTGTGAATAAGGACATATATTAGACATTTCTATTTTTCATAGTGGCAGCTTACTCATATATCACCCAGCGAAGGCTCACTTTCTCACTTTACTGGTGAGAAGTGAGTGGCAGTAATACTAGAATATACGGTAGCGCTTGAGTGTCTTGTTAATTGTATTTGTGTGGACATTTTAGTATTCTAGCTAATCACTGTATGTGTGTGTTGGGTGGGGCCCAGTTCCCTGTAAGCGTTAGATGCTGAGGAAGCATTAGAAAGGGTGCAGTGGGGGTTTGGGGGCAAATTCTTGACACAATTACAAGTCTATATCATTCCCCAACAATGGTAGTTAGCTATAATGGCTTACTATCTGGGTATCTGGGTAATCCCATCTTAGACAATGGGTGCATATCGCTAGGATATGCCCCCATTGTCTTATAGGTGCGGATCCCAGCACTGAGACCCACACCTATATTGAGAACAGAGCCCCCAAAGTGAAGGAGGGCGCACTGTGCATGCGCAGCCGCCCTCCATTCATTTCTATGGGGCCACCGAAAATAGCCGAGCGCGGGGACCCGCACCTATATCAAGAGCGGAGCGGGGAGCGCTGCGTCTGGAGGACCCCGGGTTTCCCGGGGTCCGGCCACCACCAGGCGCTGCTCCCCGCGCATGTGTGACGACCGCTCCTATTCATTTACCGCATGCCTCACAAATGTCCCTCTTTTGGAGGGACAGTCCCTCTTTTTGACCCAAGTCCCTCTGTGATCCTTAAATGTTCCTCTTTTTGACCTTGGGCATTAATGCATAAATGTGCATTGATAAATTTACTAAATTGCTCCTTCTTAAAGTGTCTGTATAGTTTCTACCTGTATATTAGACTATAACTTCATTATTTGGTGCAATTTGGACCTTAAAGTATCTATAATTTGATGATTTAAATGGATATTGAAGCCCAAGAAAAAAAAAATGTCCCGAGGGTTCCACATGCTGTAAAAAAAACAAAGGAACTTATACTCACCTAACCGATCCCCAACTGCTGCATTGGACAGAGTTAGAGGTGTGGCCTAGTATGAAAAAAACTGTGGTAATGCGGGTGGCACATATTGTCCCACTTTACCTTAAATACCTAGGGACCACCACATAGTTACATAGTTACATAGTTACATAGTTAATACGGTTGAAAAAAGACACATGTCCATCAAGTTCAACCAAGGGAGGGGGTAGGAGTGATGAAGGGGAGGGGGACTGGTAACCTTAAGACATGACTCTACATTTCTTAATATGTGGTGACCTTCTTTTTCTCTAAGAATTTATCTAAGCCTGTTTTGAAGCCCTCAGCTGTCTTTGCTGTGACCAGCTCCTGCGGTAGACTGTTCCACAGATTCACAGTTCTTATAGTAAAGAAGGCTTGTCGCCCCTGGAGTCTGAACCTTTGCTTCTCCAGGCGGAGGCAGTGCCCCCTTGTCTTTTGAGGGGATTTTACCTGGAACAGTTTTTCACCATATTTTTTGTATGGGCCATTTACATACTTATACAGGTTGATCATGTCCCCCCTTATACGTCTCTTCTCAAGACTAAACAAGTTTAACTCCTTCAATCTTTCTTCATAGCTAAGATGCTCTATGCCCCTTATCAGTTTAGTTGCCCGTCTCTGCACCCTTTCCAGCTCCAGGACATCCTTCCTATAAACCGGAGCCCAGAACTGAACAGCATATTCCAGATGAGGCCGTACTAATGCTTTATACAGTGGTAATATGACATCCCTGTCCCGCGAGTCCATGCCTCTTTTAATACATGACAATATCCTGCTGGCCTTAGAAGCAGCCGATTGACATTGCATGCTATTCTGCAGTCTATGGTCTACAAGGACACCCAGATCCTTCTCTACAAGTGACTCTCCCAGTGTTACTCCCCCTAGGACATAGGAGGCATGCAAGTTGTTAGTACCCAGATGCATAACTTTACATTTATCCACATTGAACCTCATCTGCCAAGAGGATGCCCAAACACTCAGTGTGTCCAAGTCAGCTTGTAACTTCTGCACATCTTCCATAGACTGGACTCTACTACAAAGCTTAGTGTCATCTGCAAAAATTGAAACAGTGCTGTTAATTCCTCCCTCTATATCATTAATAAATAAATTAAATAAAAGTGGACCCAGCACTGAACCTTGGGGTACACCACTTATAACTGGGGACCATTCAGAGTAGGAATCATTCACCACCACTCGCTGAGTACGCTCCTTCAGCCAGTTCTCAATCCAGTTACAGAGTAGATTTTCTAATCCAACCGACCTTAATTTACCCGTCAGACGTCTATGAGGGACCGTGTCAAACGCTTTTGCAAAGTCCAAATACACAATATCCACAGCCGCCCCTCTATCCAGACTTCTACTCACTTCTTCATAAAAACCAATCAGGTTAGTCTGACAGCTTCTGTCCTTAGTAAAACCATGCTGGTTATCACTTATAATACTATTATCCAAAACATATTCCTGTATATAGTCCCTTATTAGACCCTCAAAAAGTTTCCCCACAATGGACGTTAAGCTCACCGGTCTGTAATTCCCCGGGGATGACCTAGAGCCCTTCTTGAAGATGGGCACCACATTTGCTTTACGCCAGTCCCTCGGCACTATGCCAGTCACCAGAGAATCTTTGAATATTATATACAAGGGCAAAGAAATTACTGAACTAAGTTCCTTAAGAACTCTTGGGTGTAACCCATCCGGTCCTGGAGCCTTATTCACGTTTACTTTGTTTAACTTAGCTTTGACCATATCTATATTGAACCAGTTGAGTATATTACATGAAGTATCACCAGCACTTACTCTACCGACAGCAGCTCCCACCTCTTCATGTGTATATACAGAACTAAAGAACTCATTCAGTAGCTCCGCCTTTTCCTGATCCCCAGTAATCAATTCCCCATCACTATTATTCAGGGGTCCTACATGCTCTGACCTAGGTTTTTTTGCATTTATATATTTGAAGAATTTTTTGGGATTGGTTTTGCTATCCCTGGCCACCAGCCTTTCATTTTGAACTTTTGCTGCTTTTATAGTCCTTTTACAATCTTTATTAACCCTTTTGTAGTTATTAAAGGCTATGGCAGACCCCTCTGATTTGTATATTTTAAATGCCCTTTGTTTTTCATGTATTGCCCTTTTAACATCCGCATTAAGCCACGCAGGGTTTAATTTTAAGCGTTTGTATTTGTTCCCCCTAGGAATAAATTCTGCAGTATAGTTACCCAGTGTAGATTTGAAGGTCTCCCATTTATCATCTGTGTCACTACTTGACAACAGCTGCTCCCAGTCTATGTCCTGGAGTGCGGCCCGTAACCCTGGGAAATTGGCCTTTTTAAAATTAAATGTTTTTGATCTCCCAGCATGTTTATGCTTTCTACACTTTAGGATAAAAGTAACTATATTGTGGTCACTATTACCAAGGTTTTCCCGAACAATTACCTCCTCAACTATCTCTGCATTGTTAGATATAACCAGATCCAACAGTGCATCACTTCTTGTTGGTTCTTCTACAAACTGACCCAGAAAATTATCCTGCAATAAGTTAAGAAAATTTCTCTCCTTTGCAGTTGAAGCCGATCCATGACCCCAGTCAATACCAGGGAAGTTAAAATCTCCCATATCACTACTGTACCCGCCTGGGCAGCCCGCTCTATTTGTCTATGCAGCTGATCCTCTATTTCCTCAGTGATGTTTGGGGGTCTATAAATTACACCAAAAATAATTCTTTCATTGTTAGTCTCCCCTTGTAATTCCACCCACACGGATTCTGCATTCACACAATCATCACCCACTATTGTCTCCTTCATACTCGCTTTTATACTACTTCTGACATACAGACATACTCCTCCTCCTTTCCTATTCTCCCTATCCCTCCGAAACAGAGTATAACCCTGGAGATTGACAGCCCAGTCATGCGAAGAGTCCAGCCATGTCTCAGCAACTCCAACTATATCAATTTCCTCCTCCAGTACCATGACCTCAAGCTCAGCCATTTTGCCTGCTAGACTTCTGGCATTTGTGAACATACACTTTAAATTACCATGTGTTTTGTACATTTAGGTTTAGAAATGTAATTTATTGATGTTTTCTGACTAGACATGTTTTTTCTGCTGATTTGTAACACATGGATCTCCTTATCCACTGCTGTTATCCTCCCCCCGTGGTCCACTTCTCCACCCACCACTCTGTTCTGACCACTCTCTAACCTATCTACCACTGCATGCTTTGCTTTATTTTCTGCTTGTCCTCCCCCCACATCCCTAGTTTAAAAACTCAGCCACCCCCTCTAGGATTCTCTCCCCCAGCACAGCAGCCCCTCTTCCATTCAGGTGCAATTTATCCGCAGAATACAATTTGTACCCCAATGAAAAATCAGCCCAGTGCTCTAAGAACCCGAACCCTTCTCCCTTACACCAAGACTTGAGCCATGCATTCAACTCCCTCAGCTCCCGCTGTCTGTCCTGCGATGCGCATGGCACAGGCAGTATTCCTGAGAATACAACCTTGGAGGTCCATCCCTTCAGCTTGGCTCCTAGTTCTCTATAATTATTCTTAACAGACCTCCACCTACCATTTATTCTGTCGTTGGTTCCCACATGGACCACGACAGCTGGGTCATCCCCAGCCCCTCCCAGTAATTTGTCCACCCGTTCCACCACATGCCGAACCCTGGCACCAGGGAGACAGCAAACCATTCGGTTGAGGCGGTCTTGGCGACAAATTATTCTATCCGTCTTCCTGATTATGGAATCCCCTACCACTACTAGCTGTCTTGGCCTGCCTGCTTTACCATCCCCCCCACTACTAGATGGACTGTTCCCCCGGCTGTTAGGGAGACCAGTATCCACTAGGGTTGCCATTTCTGAGACTGACACCCTCGCATCATCACCTAACTTGGCAATTTTGCTTGGGTGCACAGAAGCAGGACTGGCCTTCCTTTTCCTAGACCCCTTGCCACTCCCTCTATTCGGGTTAACCCAGCTCCTTACATGGGCCTCCTGATTTTCCTCTCCACCCTCCATAACAGACCCCATAACTGCCTGTTCTGTGAGAAGCAGGCCCCTCTCAAGATCTCTTGTTTCCCTCAGTGTTGCAATATGCTTCTCCAGATCTCTAATGTGAGCTTCCAGATTGGCAACATGCTCACATCTACCACAGCGGTATTCACCCAGGAACTGCTGCTCCTGTTGTTCATACATGTGGCAGACTGTGCACTGTTGAAAACTTTCAATCTTGCTATCCATCCCAGTTACAAAACAGCAATCAATTAACAAGAATAAAGTATTTACTGCAAACTTTTTACAACTTCTTTACAACTCTTATAACTCTACTGGTCACTTAGCTCAGTCACTTGTCTCAGGAACACACTCAGTCAAGAGCAAGCAATAGGCTTGAGAAGACTTTGGATGTGTGCACGCTGGATCTTTAAATGGCCAAAAGGGAGTGTACTCCCTAAGGGCTCATGTACACTATCATTGTTGTTTTGTGGTCTGCAAAGCACGGTCACCGGCCGTGTGCATTCTGCAGAACAGTCCTATCCTTATCTGTAATGCGGACAATAATAGGACATGTTCTATTTTTTTTTTGCATAACGGTCACGCAGACACATGGACACAGAATGCAGTCATTTCTGCAAAAAAAAAAAAAAATGGAATGGACATGGAAACAAAAACGATTGTCTGCATGAGCTCTAAGGGCTAAAGGCCTTCCCAAGGGAATGCAGGCCGCATCCTGCAGCATACACTGAAGACGTCGGTGGCCAGGACAGACCGCGGTGGTAGAAGGAAATTGAAAAATTGAGCAGATCCAGACCGCGGGGTGAACAGAGAGACTGGCTGGGTGAATAGTGCGACGCTCGTGTCCACAAGGAGAAGCAGGGCAGAGGCAGGCACAGGGCGGCTATACAACAGCAGCACTAAGATCATCTAGGTGTACCATGGGTTTAAAGGTGGGTAATAGTTTGCATTTAACAACCCTAAATGCTGACAAGATAATTATCTTGTGTACCAATTTAAGCCCTTTCTTGCAGGCGTTAGGAATATAATACACTAAAATGAGCTATATAGATGTGTACACTTCCTAAAATAATGTATGTCCTTCAATGCATGCCATTGAATTGTCCCTTGTTTTATTAACCAGTCATGCTTGTGTGAGGCAGGAGGAAAAGAAAAGTTTGTATTTCAAGAATATCATCACTTTGCCACTCCAGAAGGGAGGTATGAGCCTTCCGCATATTAGGTTATACGATAGTGTGACAAAAATCAAGGGGTCTAGGAGTTGGTGGGTTGAGGAAAGGGATAAACTGTGGTACCAGATAGAGGGGGCTGCATTACTGAGGGACTGTTCTTTAGCAGGCTACTGCTATTTACAATTCTGTTCCACAGATTGATCTTAGTATGGTGAGGGAAACTACCAAAACCACAAGAACCACAAGATGACAGATGCAGATGCTTTCCTTGCAGCCTGCTACTTTTGAGCTAAAGTTTATTAAAGCTGTAGCTTCTGGGTGGTTGTGAATTACCTGGAAGAAAGCAGACGGGGTAGCTTTAGATGATGTTTATAAGCAGCATGGTATGGATTTCACTTGAAGGCAGACACATGGCAAGGGATTGTTTTAACTTTTTACAGGTTAAGAAAAGAACAACTAAACAGAATGACATAATTGGCAAGATAAAGAGGTATGATAATCCTCCCTCAAAAATTGCTATTTTAGGATTTGTATAAAACAAGGAATGTCACTCATATTCAGGGACTGGGAAAAAGATATAAAGAGTTTTTTGTGCATGTGAATGGGATCAGGCTATGGAATGGACTTGCTATTAAGAAAACACATATGAGCTCATACAGTATGCCACGGGAGGGAAAATGGGTAGCCATGCATATTCTGCATGTCGCTAGGAGGTTCTTCTAATTGTCATGTTGGAAAACAAATAATATCATCCCAAAAGCTGTAGAAGTAAAATATCCACCACATTCCAAATTATTATTCAAATTATATTTTTCTCTGGTTTTCCTAAATGGTCAATGCAAATGACGTATAATTTTCAAGTCATCAACAGTTAGAGTATAAATCAAATTTTATTGAACAAACCTCCCACTCCCAATGATAACAGTATTTTTTTCACAAATTAAAAAAAAACTCATGTGCCTTCAGCATGGTGTGAATGATGTGCTCGGAGAGACTGTGAAATCCTAAGACCACAGCTTCAACAGCCACGCAATTAATCGTACTTGAGGTAAATTGGGGTGGAATAGCAGACCTCTGGAAAGGAGGTCAGTGTGCAAAGGTTGGTGAGCAGAAAAACCAGATCCAAGTACCATGCCCTGCATGGCCAGTCTGGTGTCACAAAGATGGCCAAACCCCTTCCAGCTTCAGGATGCAAGGCAGAACCTGAAGATCTAGGAATCTGGCAACATAAGTTGGAAGGGGTGGTTCAGACAGGAGGTGAAATGGTCTACGTCTGGGATACCTAAATGATGGCACATCTGGGGAAAAACTTCCAGAGAGGGACCACTTGCCCAGATAGAGATTGTCATGGCTGAGAAAGTTGGCCGCCCAATTATCGACTCGAGAGTATGTGAACGGCGGAAATAATTGGGACATTCCTCTCCACCCACTGCAAGGTGCGGGAAACTTCCTGCAGCACTGCTGCACTTCTGGTGCCCCCTTGTGGTTTAAGGGAGCCACCGCTTAGGAGTTATTTGTCTGAATCCTAACCAGCCAACCCTGGTGGAGGACCGCCCAATGAGAGAGAGACAAAAAAAATGGCTCTGAGCTCCAGAATGTTGATCTGTAGGGAGTAATCCACCATCGATCACAGACCCTGGGCTGTGAAGTAGCTGAAGACCACCCCCCAACTGGAGAGACTTGCATTGGTAGAGATCACCTGCCAGAGAAGGGGAAGGATGGAGTTGCCGAGGGAGCCTGTCCAGGGGACCAGCCACCAAAGAAGATCCTGGTGGACTCAAAGGGGGAGAAGAATTTGATGATCCAGAGAAGAAAGGGACCTGTTCCATCAATACAAATGCCAGCTGCAAAGGGAGAGTATGGAATTGCACATAAGGGATAGCTTTGAAAAAGGACGCCATCCTGTCCAGGACCCTCATGCATGGGAGACAGCCTCCAAAGGCAAGACACCCCTGACTGGAGTGTGGCAATCTTGTCCTGTAGAAGGAGAACCTTTCCGAGGTGGGTGTCAAAGATCATGGCCAGGAATTTCATTAGCTGGCTGGGAGCAAGAGAGGACTTGTTGAGATTCACAATCCACCCAAACGTGGAAAAAATTTCCAGAGTGATGTGAATTCTGGCAAGATTGTCCTCCCTGGATGGGGCCTTCACCAGGAGATCGTTGGGGGATGGGATCAGGACCACTCCCCTTGTGCAGCGGAGCAGTATGAGAGGAGCCATGGGCTTGGTAAAGACCCTCGGGGAGGTGGCTAAACTGAGTCACAAACAGTGAAGAGAACTGACGAGAAGTAAAGGAACTGCTGAAGAGACTCAGCAATGGGAACGAAGATGTCATAGATGTCAATGGATGACAGAAGCTCACCCATTTCTGGGGATGCCACCACCAATCTGAGGTATTCCATACGAAAGCGGAAGAACCAGACAATCCAACTGAGAGTCTTCAGGTCTAGAATGGGGAATCACGAACATGTTGGAATAGAACCCTTGAAAACATTCTGAACCAGGCACACGTATATCTTGCATGCAAAGAGAATGAATGGCCTGTAAAAAGGCATCCGCTCGAGTCGGGGACAAAGGTAGCATTAACAGGAAAAACCTGACAAAGGGATGGATGGAGAATTCTATTTTGCATCCTGACAAAATCACCTCCAGGACCTAAGCATCGTACATGCTTGCGATTCAGGTCTCTCGAGAGGACAGCAGCTGATCCCCCACCCAAAGAATCTACCCGAGTGGGGGAAAACCTTCTTACAGAAAAGGATTTGGAAGGAAGGCTTGGAAGGCTAGAGTGGGCATGCCAGAAGGGTTTGGCCTTGAAAGATGGACAGGAGGACTTTTTGTCCTGATGCGACGAACAGTCCCGAAAGGAACGAAACCTCTGGGCACATGCAGCTGACAAGGTAAGATAAGAAAGAAGCCATGATGCCTGTGGCCTCCAAGATAAGCTCTTCCAAGTGCTTACCAAAAGCAGAGCCATGCATGCAAATCAACACAGAATTTGCTCCTGCTCTGCCTGCTCAGTGGGAGGGCTCAGGGGAAATAGCACAGAGGTAGCGGGAAGCCTGGAGCAGCTGAGATGCAAGAAGAAAGAAATCTGCTAGCTCAGACTCAGCAGCTAAGTTCTGAAGAAGCCATTTGGCCCAAACGACACAGGCTTTAGCAACCCAGGGGGCAGAAAAAGCAGGGTGGATTGCTGAGCCAACCTGGACAGAGAATCTATCTACCAGAAGCAGAAGGTGGCCTTGGCTAAGCGAGTTACTTGTGGAGGGACAGATCATTTTGAGATACATTTCTCAGAGAAGGGGAAGAGGACTCCTGAACCTTTAGAGGATGGGAGCCGCCTATCAGGATGATGCCACTCCCTAGCTAGGCGTGCATCAAGATCAGCATGGTTAGGGAAGAAAAAGTAAAGGTGCCTAGTTACATGAAAAGACATCCTGAAGTTGGAGAGTGTTTCTGACTACTTTGATGAGGTCCTGCTGTACTCAGATTTGGAATCAGAGTCAGAGATGCTCCCCGACGTAGCAGAAAAAATCATAGGAGAGGTGACATCGCCAGCCGTAGTCTTGTCCTGGGAACAAACCGCGGAGGCGTGGGACATACTGTATGAGAAGAAACCCTAGGTCAGTTATGGGACCTGTTTCTGGATGTAAAGCGTGCCCTGTCATCAGAGGACTTCCTTGAGAGAACCAAAGCTGCACTCAGCCATGGATTGGGAGAGTCATGCACAGTTACCTATGGCTTGAAAGAGGGAAACATAAATTTAGTCTTACCGGTAAATACCTTTCCAGGAGTCCTGACATGACAGCACCATGGAGGATGTCCTATTCAACTCTGTAGGGACAGGAAGCGAGAGAGATTAAAAGGCCCCTCCCCACCCCCATACTCCAGTGTTTTTTAAATCACTACACCGGATTAATGCAACAATTTTATTATCGTCACAATGTTTACAGCACACTGGAACAATAATAGAAACAAAGGAAACAAATAGGGGAGGGATACTCAGTGCTGTCATGTCAGGACTCCTGGAAAGGTATTTACCGGTAAGACTAAATTTATGTTTCCAGGACGTCCCTCCATGACGGCACCATGGAGAGCTACCAAATTAGCTACTTGGGGGGGGGGGGACTACTGCCTGGAGGACCTTCCGTTCAAAGGCTAGATCTTGATTGGCCATAACGTCCAGTCTATAGTGTCTAGAGAAAGTATGGAAATTTGACCACGTGGCTGCTCTACAGATCTGGTCTATTGAGGCCTCTGCTCTCTCTGCCCAGGAAGCAGCCATGGCTCTCGTTGAATGAGCTTTCACTGTCAAGGGGCATGGCAGATCTTCTAGTCTGTATGCTTCTCTGATGACTTCCTTAATCCATCTTGCTAATGATTGTTTAGAAGCCTTGCATCCTTTATTCTTGCCACCGAATTGAATGAAGAGATTCGATGATTTTCTCCAAGGTTCCGTTTTTTTAAGGTAAGTCAGGACCGCTCTTCTTACATCCAGGCAATGGTACTTTTGTTCCTGAACCTTTTTTGGGAGAGGTACAGAAAGAGGGAAGAATTATTTCTTGTCTTCTATGAAATGACGAAACCACCTTCGGCAGGAAGGAAGGATCCAGTTTCAGGATAATACGATCGTCTAGAAACTTTAAGTAAGGTTCCGAAATAGATAGTGCCTGGATTTCCCCTATCCTACGTGCAGATGTTATTGCAACCAGGAAAGCCGTCTTAAGGGAAAGCAACTTCTCAGAGATCTGGTCTATTGGTTCAAAAGGGGGATCACATAGGCTTTTCAGAACCAAATTTAAGTCCCAAGCAGGGATAGACTGTCTTACAGTAGGACGTAGTCTACTTACAGCTTTCACAAATCTCTTAATCCATTTATGCTATGCAATTGGAGTGTCCAGAAAACAGGAGAGTGCAGATATCTGGACTTTAAGGGTGCTTGGTCTTAGACCTATATTAAACCCTACTTGCAGAAAATCTAGGATATGGCCTATAGATGGAGAAGTAGATCCTGGGTGATTGGAGTCTAGCCAGGATCTGAACTTCTTCCATATCTTGTTGTAAATGGCATTAGTAACTGGCTTTCTACTATACTGTAAAGTAGAGATTACCTCGTCAGATAGACCTTTGGTCCTCAGCATCTGCCTCTCAATATCTAGGCCGTCAATTTGAGTCTTTTGACATCTGGATGGTGTATAGGCCCTTGAAGAAGGAGATCCTCTCTTGCTGGCAGTGTCATCGGTTCTGCCATGGACCTCTCTATTAGTACTGGATACCAACCCTTTTTGAGTCAGGCTGGAGCGATCAAGATTAGGTTCATTGAACTCGATCTCAATTTCTTCAGAATCGCTGGTATCAGAGGTAGCGGAGGAAAGGCGTAACCTAGAGACATGTTCCAGGTTTGGGACAGGGCATCTATTCCAGATGGACTGTCTCTTGGATTTAGAGAGAAGAACTGTTCTATCTGTGCATTCTCTCTTGTTGCGAACAGGTCTATCTCTGGTGTTCCCCACCTGAGGCAGATAGAATTGAATACTTGCCTGTTCAGAGTCCATTCTCCCGGATGAATGGGATGACGACTCAAGAAGTCTGCCGTCTGGTTGGACGCTCCCTTTAAATGGATTGCTGTGATAGATAGTAGCGTCCTTTCTGCCCAGGTGAAGATTTTTTCTGCAAGATTTTGAAGTAGAGGGCTTCTCGTCCCCCCTTGTCTCTTTAGATAGCAAACTGTTGTCATGTTGTCTGTCAATAGTTTGACATGATGACCTTTTAATATCCGTTCTGCCGCCTTCAAGGACTCCCAGACCGCCTTTTAATTCTCTGAAATTTGATGATCTCTGTTGATCTTTGTGGCTCCAAACCCCCTGAAAGAAGAAATCTTCCACGTGAGCCCCCCAGCCACTCTGACTGGCATCTGTGGTCAGCGTTTTCATCGGACTTGAATCCCATGGGACGCCCATCTGTAATATTTGCGGATTCAACCACCATGTTAAAGAGTCCTTTACGGTTCTTGGGAGGTAGATCCTGGAATCTAGATTCTGATAGTTTCTGTCCCAAGCAGACAGGATTAATCCTTGCAGGTTCCTTGAGTGGAACTGGGCCCAAGGAATTCCCGGGATACAGGATGTCATCAGACCCAAGATTCTCATGGCTTCCCTGAGTGTACAGGAATTTTTTGCTCTGAATGTTGTTATTTTTTGTATCAATCTGTTCTGTTTCTCTGCAGGAAGATAAGAACGCTGATCTTGTGAATTCAGTAGTGTCCCCAAAAATACTTTTCTGGTATTTGGGAGGAGATCTGACTTTGAGTAATTTAGTATCCAACCTAGACGCTCCATGAGACATCGAGTCTGAGAAAGGTGTTTGATCAGGAGATCTTCGGAATTTGCTATGATCAGGAAATCGTCTAAGTACGGTATTACTGTAATTTGATTTCTTCTCAGGTACGCCATCATCTCTATAATTACCTTTGTAAAAATGCGAGGTGCAGAAGATATTCCGAAGGGAAGACATCTGAACTGGTAATGCTGGATCTCCCCTTTGGCTTTTATCGCAAACCTGAGGTATTGCTGGTACTGTTGATGAATTGGGACGTGGTAGTAGGCGTCCTTCATAACTATCGTGCACATGAAGGCACCTGGAGGAATAAGAGGAATCGTGGATCTTATAGACTCCATCTTGAATTTCCAATAAATTATCCACCTGTTCAACCCCTTCAGATTGATTATAGTTCTGAATGAATTGTCCGTTTTTTTTATCAGGAACAAACGTGAATTGTGACCCTTGAATTTTTGGGATAGGGGTACTGGAGTAATTGCATCCTGCATCATTAACTTCTTCACATCTGAGAGGAGCTGGGACTGAAGGGAGGCTGATTTGAACTGTGTGATCTGAAATTTTTGAGGGGGACGTCTTCTGAACTCTAATCTGAATCCCTCTTTTATGGAATCCAGAACCCACCGATTTTCTGTTATGTGGGTCCATTCTTCCCAGAAGTGTCTCAGTCTCCCCCCCACTGGCCTGGCGTCATTGTTTGGATGAGGTGCTATTAGCGTTTGGGTTAAGGAGGAACCCTCTTCCTCTGCCACCTTTGGGGTAACTCCATCTGCCTGATTTACCCTTCCCTCTGGAAGGAGCACTCTGAAACGATCTGGGGTTTTTACGAAAGGGTCCCAATTTTTTTGGTTTTTCCTCAGGAAACCCCTTTTTTCTATCAGCTGTTCTTTCCAATATCTCGTCTAAAACTGGTCCAAATAAATAGGATCCAGAAAACGGGATCGCACATAATTTGTTCTTCGATGCTATGTCACCTGACCATGGTTTTATCCAGAGTGCTCTTCTGGCTGAATTTGCTAGAGCACTATTTCTTGCAGCACAGCGGATAGATTCCGCTGAGGCATCCGCAAGGAATGCCATAGCCATTTTTAAGAGGGGAAGAGAGTCTAGGATCTCCTCTCTCGATGTCTTTATCTTGAGATGGTTACCTAGCTGGTCCAGCCATAGACTCATGGCTCTTGCTACCGAAGTTGCAGCAATATTTGTGTTTATCCCTATTGCTGCCGATTCCCAGGATTTCTTCAGAACCCCATCTATCTTCCTATCCATGGGATCCCTCAGCTGAGAAGAATCCTCGAATGGAATCGTGGTTCTTTTGGCTACCTTAGCCACCTGTATGTCTACCTTCGGGACCTCATCCCATAGTCTTGTTTCCTCCGGGTCAAATAGGAGCCTGCTTTTAAATTCTCTGGGAAGGTAAAGTTTTTTATCTGCCTCCTCCCATTCCTCTTTTATTAGTTCCTTTAAATTTTTGTTCACAGGAAAAAGTCTTTTCCTTTTTGCTCTTAACCCTCCGAACATTTCGTCCTGCATGGAGCGTGTTTGTTCTTCTTCCTCCACCGCCATAGTTTGTCTAACAGCGGAAAGAAGAGTCTCCAAATCTTCGTTAGAGAAGAAGTATCTGCTTGGATCCTGAGATAAGGATGAAGCAGATTGTTTTTCTTCCTCTTCTATTTCTCCCTCTGAATAATAAGACTGTTGTTCCTCTGAATCCGAATCCATCTGGATTCTAAGTCTTTTGGGTGGAGGTGGAAAGGGGTTAGGCGTAGGCGTCATGCTTGAGACAGACGCCTGCACCTCTTCTCTTATCATGGTCCTTAAATCTGACAAAAAAGAAGGCTGCTCCTCTTTCAGAATCTTTGCCAGACAATCCTGACATAGCTGTTTTTTGTAGGAGTCTCCCAAACGCTTAGTGCAGGTGGCACATTTTTTAGCCTTCTTTCTCTGGCTGTCAGATTTATGGGGAGTATCTTTCTCCACCTAAGAAGGAGAGGAAGGAGATAGTGGAACTCAAAATATAATCAAATGCTCCACATAGTCAAAGGGACTTTAAGGATCAAAGCTTACTTGCATAGCAGGGGGGTCTGCAGGAGCCTCAGCTCTGCCCGACGCTGGAACCTCCATGATGAGCAACAGACAAACAAAGAAAGGTCTTTTTAAACTCACCTGGGGTCCACCCCCTGTTGCCACGCTGCTGACCGCCTCTTCCTGAGGGAGGGACTCAATTCCGAGAGGAAGAATCCTTCTCCCCCCCAGCGCGAGGCCCACAGCTTGCAGGCCTCCAGCGCTGCCGATGGGCGCCGCCATGTTTCATGACGACTTCCTGTCACATGGTGACCCGCAGCTTCCGGTCATCTGATCCGGATGCCTGGACCTACCAGCGAGTTCCCCGGAGGTCCGGACCACGTGCGGAGAGGAGGTGGAGTCGCTGCCGAGCCCAGAGCTCCCTACGGAGAAGGGGCATCGGCGCCCTGATACCGCGGCAACGCCAGGAACAAGGTAACCAGGGAAGGCTAGGGGACCCCTTCCCAGAGGGGTGCTGGCCTGGGACCGCTTGAAGGAGCGAGGAGAGGCCTAACCCCCCGACACTCCATAGTCCCCTCTTCATTCCACACGGGGATCCATGCTTCCACTTCATCCCTGTAGGGACAGGAAGAACACTGGAGTATGGGGGTGGGGAGGGGCCTTTTAATCTCTCTTGCTTCCTGTCCCTACAGAGATGAATAGGACATCCTCCATGGTGCTGTCATGGAGGGACGTCCTGGAAAAGTCCCATTCAGGAGGAACCGACTCTAGGACAGAGGGACCCGGGGCATCCTAGGTGGGTTTAGGTCCAAGGCACTGGGCATAGACAGGGACAGGCTGTCCACACGGTAGCTGTTTATTACAGCAAAAGCATGTAATATGTGTAGAACCCCGGGGAAGGACGGTGGTCTGTATGAGTCTTCTGTGGAAGAGGGTATGTAGACCAAAGGAGCCTGAAGGAAAAAAAGTCAGTCAGAGGCTACTCTACTGGACCCCCAGATGCTGTGTCCCAAAAGAGGTGCTGTGACAGCTGCGGGAGAGATGAAAAGCTGTTCAGAGTTGGTGCTAGACCCAGGAGCTGACGATTGCCGGGAGAGGCACTTAGGAATGGCAGCTGAGGAAGAAAGCAAGCAAAGACTCCACCTACAGAGAAAGCCTGCGCTTGTAGAGGATTGGGAAGTAAGCTGACACCTCTCAGGTGGAGGTGGTAAAGGTACCAAGGAAAATACCTGGGAAGAAAGAATGGGTGTAACAAGGAGAGTCCTAGTTGAGGTACAAGCAGATTGTCTGGGATTGAGAGGAGCTGGTTAGAAAATAGAAGGCTGGGTCAGAAGGCTTCCTGGGAGAAGAGTAATTTTTAACTAAAAAATTCCAGGTGTCCTGGGGCAGACTGGGGTTCAGCGCAGCCTTGTCCCTGCAGAAACTGGGAACTAAAGTATACAAAGAGCTGAAGATGGTGGAGGGCCCAGGCAGAAGAGGACAAGACAGAGGGTCCTGGAGAAGGTGAAAGGCTCAAGGGCTAGAAGTGGGTGGATCCGGGGCAGAGAAGAAAATCACAGGGATGACAGGCCCTGGGGAAACCTAACCTTACAGAAGGGGGGAAACTTACCCTCGAGCATCTTCAGACACTGCAGGGTCACCTCTTCGGTAAACTCGCACGAGTGGAATTAGCGGTATTCCACTGTGGATGTAGTAAGGGGAAATGCTGGGTGAAACATGAGAAATTAAAATCATAAGTTAAAAAAGAAAAAGAAAAAAATAGTAGTTGGGTTAAAGCTGCTGCTATTTTATGTTCATCCCTGAGGGAAAGGAGACAAAGTAATTTGTGATGTCTCAGAGGCAAGCTGGAGCATATGGATACCCCTCAGGCTCGCAAGGAGCTGTAAAGCGCCAATGGTGCTGCCCTTGTTAAAGTAAGCATCGATGCTCTGGGACAATTAGATTCTGACACCACTTGAGGACTTCAGGGTCTTCCCTTTACATTTGCTCTCCATGGAGAGGACGCTGCTTATGGTATGTAAGCTAGCCGTTCTCAGAGCGCACTGTGCTCCTAGTCTGTAACAATCCCCCTGCCCTCATGTTAGCCAGCACTGCTGACATTTTAGTAGTCTCTAAGCACAAGAACGAAGGCAGCACACACATATTGAGGTAAAGGAACTTGAAATTTAATCCAATACCATGTCTAGAGATTAGAGATGAGCGAACGTGCTCGAAACGAGCACTGTTCCACTTGGCTCCCCTGCGCTCGCATGGGCGCAGGCAGCCACTTCCGTCGGGTGAGGAGGACGGAAGCGGCTGCCTGTGCCCATGCGAGCGCAGGGGAGCCGAGCGGTACAGTGCTCGTTTCGAGCACGTTCGCTCATCTCTACTAGTGATGCTTCACTGGATATATTGGATTAAATTTAATTTGCAGGTGCTGCTGTCCTTCTTATGTTTATGGACTGTGGTAGTGCTATAGTAAGATGCTCAAGACCGTTTTACTACCTAAAATTTAGAATGCTGTCCCCATTTTCTGGGAGTCTCCTCTGCTGACATCTAGTGTGTGATATGTTAACTACACTATTGTAATTCATTTTTAGGCCACTTTCACACAGTCAGTATTTGGTCAGTATTTTGCATCAGTATTTGTGAGCCAAAATCAAGAGTGGAATCTACAGAGTAGAAGTATAATGGAAATATATGTGCCTTTCTGTGTTTTGGACCCATTCCTGGTTTTGGCTTACAAATACTGATGAAAAATACTGACCAAGTACTGACCATATGAAAGTGGCCTTATAAAATCAGACTGCAACCAAATTAAACTCTTCCAGTTGTCTCTTTTGCAGTGAGTCTGTGCTAGAAGGTCTTGATCGGGACACACACTAGGATCAATTTCATAGAAAGATTACTTACTGTATCCACGTTTTTAAAGTTTGGAAGGAAACATGAATACCAGAAGAAAACCCACACAGACATGGGGAGAACATATAAACTCAATGCAGATGTTGTCCTCAATCTGATTTAAATCCACTATAGTCAGTAAGGTTGCTGTTTGTACCGTCATGTGACTGACCTAGGACTTCCGTTACTTTAACTGTTCAGCTCCTATAATGCAGCAGAACAATGGAAATAAAGAACCCTGATGGGAATGCAGACTTAGTTCTTTTCTGGTTTTTGACAGAATAATAAATCGTGCTGCAGTAATGTATCCAGCAAAAAAAAAACAAAAAAAAAAAACACGTCAATGGAGAAAAATAAATAAATGGATCATTCAAATGGATCATGATAGATCATAATGGATCTGTCATATCCATCATGTGCAGCCAAAGAATGACCTCAGCGGTGAAGCGTCACATGCCATTTGCAGACAACTCCCTGCTGAGGCCACTGATTGGCTTCAGTGGCGCAAGTGACCTGTCTGGAAGTTTACAAGGCCAGGGACCGGCATCATGATGGAACATAGCCTCTGTCCTGGAACCAATCAGTGGGGCGCAGGTACGTGGATTTGTTTTATTAGCACATTCGGAGAATTGTAAGCCTTGACTACCCCTTTAAAAAAAATATAAAAAATTATATATATATATATATCTCACTTCCAGCCAGGCTGAAGCCTCAGGTGAATGGGGCTTCAGTGAAAAACGCATCGGGATGTAATCCAGATGCAATGCGTTTTTCACTGATCATTGCTAGACGTTGTTTGTAAATCTTTTCACGTGTGTGAAAAACTAATGAAACTGATTGCACCCGCGGGCTTTGCTCGCGAAATTGCTTTCGAAATGGTTAAAGTTTCACTGAATGCATCCTGAGTCCTGACACAATCGGTATGGTTTATGTGAAAGAGACCTTCGAAGTAGGGTTGAGCAAATTGTGTTTTCAAGTTCGGCATACAAGGTTCAGGTTATCTAAGAATTCCATTATGGTTTCATAACTTATGGTCCTTGGTAGCAGAATCCATAACAGAATTCTTAGATAACCCGAACGTTGTACGCCAAACTTGAAAACACAAGTTCGCTCTTCCCTACTGGAGAGCACTGCAGTCCACATGTATTCTGTGCCTTATACAGTGCACTGTGTAACAGGCAGAAGTACACACTGCCATCTAATGGAGGAGAGAGCACCCAGCACTGTAGGAAGACTGCACATACACAATCCCCCAGAGGATTCAGCACCGCACACCCGAGGAGGGGAGTGATAATTAGAAACCGTAAAAACAGAATAAACAAACACAGAATAAACTCAGAATAATTCCTTCTATCACTCTCGTACCCTCAGTAAAGATGGTCAGGGAAATGACTTCCGGTGCGTTGACGTTCACTTCCGGGCGGCTGACTGGCCGGGCGTCATGTGCTTAGCATGAACATAGAGCTGCAGTGTAGAGCGACGTCTCGCCGCGTCCTTCCCGCAGCAGGTAAGCTGTCAGTGCGGTCTGAGCTATCTCTACCACCTCTGTACTGGAAGCAGAGGTGCGGCGCTGATCTCTGCCCCGTCCTGACGAATTCGTGGAGCTTGTGTCAGGAGGTTCTGGTTTTATATAAGGCTGAGTCACCATGTGAATGAAACTCTCTGGGACCTTGTAGCAGTTAGGCTGAGGCTACACGTGCTGGGTGACAGAAACCATGTGTGACTTGTCTGCAGCTAGCTGTCCTTTATTTTACAGCTGTGAAGACATAACCAAGTCACAGGTAACTTATATTGAAGTGACTGTCCTTAGCATCTTGTGACTCAAAAGTCAGCATGTCTGTTTTTTGTGACTGTCACGTTGGAGTCACACCATCATGTGACACCATAGACATACATTACATGGATTGTCACCTTACAGTGCGTTCTCAGTCCTGCTCTCTGCCTTGTGTAATACACATGAGAATAGGTCGTGTTCCGTAATTTGCAGCCACATGGATCTGTAAAAAATACACATGTGCATGGCCCCATAACAATGACTGGGTCAGTGTGCTATCTGCAAAAAATGCAGAAAAATGCCGCTGTGTGTGTGATGGCTGAGTAGTCTTTATCAAGGTCTGTTTGCTGTCAGTGAATGCAAACATTGTAGAGTGAATCGATTTGGGCTGCAATACGAAACAAAGCCACTATGCAATGTATGGCTCGTATGAAGGGGACACAACACTTCTCGAACAGCTGATCACCGGGGTGTCAGGAGTCAGACCCTCCAATCAGGTATTGAGGACAGTGCATAGAGGCCCTGGAAAAGACCTAAAGGACATAAAGCTGGTAGCATCCTTTAAAGGGGTTCTCAGTGCTCTCCTATATTGATGACTTATCCTCAGGATAGGTCATCAGTGTCAGATTGGTGGGGGTCCACGTGCCATCTCTCTTCCTGTTCTGCTGCTGCTTTACCATAGACATAGCAGCAGAACAGAAAGAGACATGGGAGATGGCACATGCACACTGTGTGCTCCGTCTACCCAAACAGCTTATTGGTGGAGGTGCCGGGTGTCAGACCCCCGCCGATCTGACATTGATGACCTATCAAGAGGTCTGTGGTATTTCAGTCTGGCGAGTTTGCTGGCCAATCAAGCACAGTGGTTATTTAAACAGGTATTGGTACTTTTGGCAGTGTGGACAGGTGCCAAGCCCTGCTGAAAAATGAAATCAGCTTCACCATAAAGCTTGTCAGCAGAGGGAAGCATGAAGTGGTCTAAAATTTCCTGGTAGACGGCTGCACTGACTTTGGTCTTGATATAACACGGTGGACCTACACCAGCAGATGACATGGCTCCCCAAACCATCACGGATTGTGGAAACTTCACAGTAGACCTCAAGCAGCTTGGATTGAGTGCCTCTCCACTCTTCCTCCAGACTCTGGGACCTTGTTTTCCAAATGAAATACAAAATTTACTTTCATCTGAAAACAGGAACACTGGGCAACAGTCCAGTCCAGGTTTTTTTTTGTTTTTTACCTTCTGACCTTGATTCTGGATCAGGAGTGGCTTGACATAAGGAACAAGAGAGTTGAAGCCCATGTCCTGGATACGTCTGTGTACAGTGGCTTTTGAAGCTCTGACTCCAGCCGTAGTCCACTCCTTGTGAATCTCCCCCAAACCTTTTTTCTACCACATGTTTCCTTCCAATGACCTTTTGTGACTTATTCTCTGGAGGGTGTCAGTGACTGTCTTCTGGACAACTGTCAAGTCAGCAGTCTTCCCCATGATTGTATCGCCTACTGGACCAGACTGAGGGACAATTTAAAGGCTTAGGAAATCTTTGCAGGTGTTTTGTGTGACACCAATATGACACCACAAGTCTGCAATATTGAACTTTTTCACAATATTCACATTTTCTCAGATGCTGACTTTTGGGTTTTCATTAGCTGTAAGCCATAATCATTTCAAGAAATGAACACCTGAAATAGTTGACTCTTTGTGTAATGCATCTATATAATATGAGCATCACTTTTTGAATTGAATGACTGAAATAAATGAACTTTTCCATGATCTAATTTGTTGAGATGCACTAATATATATATCTCTCCAGCTGTCAGGGAGCAGGCCTGGTGTAAAAGTTAATGTGCAACTGTAACTTAATTTTTTTCTTGAATGTGTAGGGCAAGTGATTCTGATTAGTTTTGCAATATACTTTGTCGATTTTGTGCTTCTGAAGTTGTCTTTTTGCAGTGAGTTGCTATTGGAAAACCCGTCTTCACTGTTCTGAACAGTAAAAACCAGGGCTGTGGAGTCGGTAAGCCAAAGCCCCGACTCCGACTCCTCAATTTTCCCTCCCCCCGACTCCTACTCCCTCATACATGGAGCATGTTTAAGTGATAACTTTAAACAAATTTGCATAAAATCAATAGTACAGATAAGTCATGACAAAAACACTTTGTAATCTATCAGGCTTCTCTGGGTACAGCTCACTAAGGGCCTGATCAGAGGCGTAGCTAGAGGTTCAGCACATGGGGGGGCGAAACATACTTGAGTGGGACCCCCACTTATTGGCTTCCCAAACGCACGTTTCCAACTTCACAGGCACATACTATTAGTTGTGGTTATAATATTGTATTAGCAAGATGACTGTATAAACTGCTAGATCATCTATGCTGTTAAGTACAGTACAATAGACTTTCTACATACCCTACTCTAAATACTCTACCACATAATGCAGTAAAATATAGGATTAATAGGAGTAAAAAAGGGGACTCCTATGTTAAAGGAAACCTGTCCCCAGCTTTTACATCACTAAACTAACAGTCCCTTGCCCCCATCAGACCTCAGATCAGCGTATTGTGCCCCCATCAGACCTCAGATCAGCAGAATGTGCCCCCATCAGACCTCAGATCGGCTTAATGTGCCCCCATCAGACCTCAGATCAGCGTATTGTGCCCCCATCAGACCTCAGATCGGCTTAATGTGCCCCCATCAGACCTCAGATCGGCTTAATGTGCCCCCATCAGACCTCAGATCGGCTTAATGTGCCCCCATCAGACCTCAGATCGGCTTAATGTGCCCCCATCAGACCTCAGATCGGCTTAATGTGCCCCCATCAGACCTCAGATCGGATGCCCCAACTAATCGGCTTAATGTGCCCCCATCAGACCTCAGATCGGCTTAATGTGCCCCCATCAGACCTCAGATCAGCAGAATGTGCCCCCATCAGACTCCATAATGGAAGCGCTCACTTGTATTCGCCTGATTGTACTAAGGCCATCCCTGCTGGGCCCCCCCAGAGGTATAGGGGCCGGAGCATCGCCTCCCCTGCCCCCCTCCCCCCCAGTAGCTACGCCTCTGGGCCTGATGTATGAAAACTGTCTAGGTCTAAGACTTTTTTTGTTGCCCATAGCAACCAATCAGAGCTCCCCTTTCATTTCTCCAGAGCACTATATGAAATGAAAGGGGAGCTCTGATTGGTTGCTATGGGCAACAAAGAAACTTCTACACCTAGACAGTTTTCATACATAAGGCTCTAGGTGTTTTACATCAGCAGATAGAAGCCATGAGAGCAGCTAACCTCTCCAAACATGAGCTCAGAGGAAACCTAAAGCATCAGAGAGAACATGCACTGGACATGAAGGGCAGTACACAGTCATCTCAACTAAAAGCCGAAATCCTTAGATCAGGAAGAGAACAGACATTTATAGGACATTTCATCATTTTCACAAATTCTTATAAAAATATATTCAACACCGAACTAAATGTACTAATTCATTATATATTTTAGGAGTCGGAGTCGGTCCATTTTATTCCGACTCCACCAAAATGGTGACCGACTCCGACTCCACAGCCCTGGTAAAAACGCTGCTGATGTCACTGCCTTAGGGTTAACGATGTAATGAAAATGTACAAATCAACAAATAAAAGTATATTGTAATAAATAATTAGAATCACATGCCCCACACATCTAAGAAAAAAATGAAATGACAGTTGCACATTAAAGAAAAAACTTGACTCGCCTGTTCAGAGTGTTTCAGGTTCAGCCCCGAGCTCTGTTCCCCTGGACCAGAAGTATGACATGCCATCTATGTAATCAATCAGATATCTCAACTTTGACCTGTGTAGGAATGGCACTTTGGCCAGTAGCAGTGACATGCATGCAGTTGTCATGTCGTACTTCTGGTTCAGATGGCAGCTTGACACTTGATCCGGAGCGCTCTGAACTAATTCATATTGGTTTTGTGTTTATCTTTACAGGAGATCCTCAGTCAATACCGTCCTAGGTCCATGTGGGATTGTGTCCAGCAGTGGGTAAAATTAGGACAGGATGCTTCCCCAGGGTAGAATTCTGCTTGCTCGAGTATCGGGCTATTGGAAGCCTCTTTTTCGAGGACGATTTCTGTTGGTCACTAACACGGTTAGCTGTGGAGCATTGCTGGCCATTGGTGATACTATCCAGCAGACTCGAGAGCTGAGAAGAAAGCCGGAGAAACAGCGAGACTGGATGCGGACAGGTAAATTTCTGTCTTAATAATGAAGAAAAATCATTTACATTTACTCTTCCTAAGAAACATGGTAAAGTGTTTAACTCTCGCATTGCTGTTTTCGCTATGTAGGTGCTGACTTCTCAGGTAGGTTACCAGCAGTATAAGGTTGACATACAAGTTCTTGCAGCATGGTCCCTGAAACAGAAGACTCATACTTACCTGCATCACACGGCTCCAGTGGTCTGAGTTGCCTCCACTCTCCATCTTCCGGTCCCAGCACGGTTTACATTCAGCTAGCTATGGGCATGGTCTAGGCAATGACTGGTGATGTGCTGCTTATGGCCATACCGCTGAAGCCAGTCATTGGCTGGAGCTGTGCATGTGACCGTGCCCATAGCCAGCTGATGTAAACAGTGCAGAAACCTGGAGAGAACTGAGGCAGCGCGGAGGTTCAGAGTGGTGTGGGGCAGATAAGTATGAATCTTCTGTTTTAGGTCCATGCTGCAGAGACTTGTTAAAAATCATCTTTACCAGAAAACCCCTTTTAAGCCTTTTTTGCAGAACAGAAATACGAACATAGAATGCACACGGAGTAACTTACGGTTTGCAAAAAAAACCAGAACGGGCATGGAAAGAAAATACGTTCGTGTGCATGAGTCCTTAATGGAGCTGAGTTGTGCTTAGACCATGTGACCTCTGAAAATCACTGGGCCTAGGGGAAACTTGCGAGTGCCGCTGTGCCTTCTCGAACAGCAGATTGGTGGGGCCCTGGGTGTTGGACACCAACCGATCAGGTAGTGACTGACCTATCCAGAGTTTAGGTCATCAGTATTTAAGTCTGGGAAAACCCCTTTAAGCTTCCCTACTTATACATTATGTTCCATAGCGCTCCAGGG
Source organism: Rhinella marina (assembly GCA_900303285.1). NCBI lineage: Eukaryota > Metazoa > Chordata > Amphibia > Anura > Bufonidae > Rhinella > Rhinella marina. The sequence continues at coordinate 107,982 of ONZH01012866.1, forward strand.
TAGCTAATGTGAGACATATCTAGAGCAACCATTAAGGGATGAGTTTACCTGGCACTTTCTAGTGTTGAGCAGTATGTATGGCTGCTGTGTCTGGCTTTGAATGGTGTCTGACATCATTTCTGGGACTAGCTACAGGTGCGCAGTGCATTGCCACTTCCGGTCGATGCAGAGTGAACTTCACTTCCGGGGTGACATAGAGGTTTCGATGTTCAGCAGATAAAGGGGACTCAAGATGGCAGCATGTCTGGTGTCCGTAGGTGGCACCTTGGAAGTTCCTGCTGCATTCTCTGACCCCGGGGAGCTCAAATCTACCCCTGGACCATTTATAGGCTATGGTGGTGAGGACTGTGTTTCAAAGCTAAATAGAGATATGGTTATGTGGCTGTTGCAGGACCTAGACATCATGCAATTTCAGGAGTAAGCCTACTGTTATATCACCATCTGATTTATCCTCTGATTCATCTGGTTCTGAAGGAGGAGGGTGAGGGAGAGGAGTTTTTCTTTGATGACATTGAAGAGCCTCTTAACCCTTTCCCGACATCTGCCGTACATGTACCGTGAATGTTGGGTCTTAAAACAGACAACTCTGATGATGGACTTTTAACCTCTCAGATGCCATGGTCAATTGTGACCGCAACATCTGAGCAGTCTCTTATGCGAGCGCAGCACTCCCAGTAACCAAATGGCTCCACTAAAATGAGATTGCAGGAGCCCTATAGTTGCTTTGGCATCCTGAGGCCCATAGCAAAGTTCCTATCAAACTCTGCATGTGGCAGAACCGATCAGACAATTGCACTTTTTGCATGGGACTAGAAATCAATAAAAAAAAGGCAAACGTTTTTAAAAATATATAAAAAAATTCAAACCACACCCCTTTCCCCATTAAAAAAAAATATTGGTATCACCGCATATGAAAACTGAACTGTTAAAACATAAGACTGGTTTCACATGAAGGAGTATCACACTCCGGACTCGCAGTGTGGGTATCAGACAGCTGCCTGTCCTGAACTCCCAGCACTGTGGGGGTCACATACCATTATATTGATTTATGATGCTGTGTAACCCTTACAGTTCTGGAATGTATTAGATAACAGTGACATAATGTTGTCAGTGTTATCCAGTACATTCCAGAGCTGTAAGAGTTACATAGCATCAAGGTCTCTAACATCTACCAGGTCCGTGATGTCATCATGGAGGAGTGGAAGAGCATTCCAGCGGCAACCTGTATAGCTCTAGTGGACTCCATGCCCAAGAGAGTTAAGGCTAGAGTTCAGGGGGACACCAGCAGTAAGCCTATTTGCAAACAAATCCAACAGGTATCCCAGAGGCAATCCGTTGCCCATCACATGGGAGTTCAAGCTTGCTTTTGCTTTTGCCCTAATACCTAGAATTAACAGTTATCCAGAAGATTCAGGAGAACCAAGCCAGTGTCATTCTCATCGTAGTATGGGGGCCAAGATACAGTGGTTTAAACAGATGAGAGTACAAGCTCAAGTGTTGTTGCCACCTCGTCAGATCTTCTAACCCAGAGGTCAGTGTGTCATCTGAATATAGGCACCCAACAGCTTTGAGGCTGGATGCGAAGAGATTGTGGAAGGCCAGAGGATTCTCTAGTGAGATCCCAAGTTAGAATCATTCCCTCCTTCTGCTGCAATCCGAAGAATGGCAGAGAAAAAGAATTCCACATAGAAGCAGTTTTCTAGTACATTAACATAATAAAAGCTTGAAGAAAAGATAACTTATGTGTGCAGTTCACTGGTCCAAATACAGGTAAAGCCACAAACAATAAAACAAATTCTGAAGTCCAAATGCATGCGCTAGTTCCACACAGTCCACACTGTAACCAAATGGAGGCTGCTGATGGACGGATCCTCCATCAGCGGCCATATTCCCAGCACAGCACCAGCACGCATGTCAGGGCACCTGTGTGCAGACATGAATTATACATATTAAACTATTGGATACCAGTGCTGATAGTTTTATAATGCTTATCACCAGCACACGTGCAGCTAGTAATATAAACTATACAACTCCTTTAAGAGGTGGGCGGAGTTAGGGAACCAGCTAGGTGGACTTGTGCTATGCTGTTTCTGTAACTACAGAGTTATGAAAATCACATAATGTGCTGTAAAATCATAATAATATTAGGCTTTTCACCATCTTGTAATATTTTTATTTTGAAGCTGGGGTCAGTACATTTTTATCGACTTCACTTAAAATGTACTCCATAGACCTATTTCAGACTTTATTATAAAGTCATAAAATGTGTTTTGTTTGTAAGTCAGACAGAATTGCCTAAGATATGGGGGTTTTGGCTATGGTCAACATATACAGATGCTCTGCGTATGTCAGGGGTATTCAGTAAACATGATGTGAACAATACCTTAGCCCAGACTTATGTTCAGTATGATGGGATTTAGAAAGTTATCTAAGCAGTTCTCTGTATTAGACCAAGTCCTCATTGGCCTGTTCATGCCATTGTATTGGGTATGTGTGAGAATTATATTATTTTAACACTGTTCATTTTTAGGGAAATGTTATTTGAAGCACCAAAAGAAAACGGATTATTAAAGTGGTTGTTCACCACAACATGCAGTGCAATCTGCAGGCAGCATGTTATAGAGCAGAAGGAGCTGAGCAGATTGATATATGGTTTTGTGGGAAAACAATCACTGAAGCTTGTAATTTATGCATTTAAAGGGTCACTGAGTTTTGCTGAAACATTTGATATGTCATAGAGACATATCAGAAGATTTGATCAGTGGGGGTCTGAATGCTGAGACTACTACAGGTCACTAGAACGAGGAGAGGGAAGTGCAGGATCTCTAGAAGTCTCTGGTCCTGTCCTGTCTCAGAGTGCATGCTTCTGTCTCCTTGTTCTAGCGATCGGTGGGATCTCTGTAATCAGACACCCCCCCACCACCATGACATATCAAATGTTTTACTCAAACTCAGTGACCCTTATCACTCTGCTGTTTCTGACTTCATTTGTACACGGGGGAGATGTTACCAGGGATTGATAGCATTCTCTGTATAAAGTGTGTATACACAGATATGTTAGTCACTGATAGTCGTACAGAGAACTGGTCTTAAAGGGGGTTTGCCACTTCAGCAAATGGCATTTATCACGTATCAAATTATACACTGCTAGTTTCCATGGTTATGACCACCCTGCTATCCATCAGTGGTGGTCATGTTTGCACACTATAGGAAAAGATGTCAGCGTCTCTTGTGGCCGGGACTGTGGGAGCTCACATAGGCTGGTGCTTTTTTTTTTTTTTTTTTTTAATGGTGTGCAAGCACAGCCACACTGATGCATTGCAGGGTGGTCATAACCATGGAAATGAGCAGTGTATAATGTGATAGAAAAATGAATCCGCCAGCAGAGGAAGCAACAATCACAATACATTAGTAAGTGCCTTGTATTAACTTTCTCTAAATAAATAATAAGTGCTAGTTGCTGAAGTGACACAACCCCTTTAAGTATAGAAAGAGCATAGTTTTAAATAGTGAATCATAAGTTTTACTGAGTCTTTTCCCATAAAACTATATACCAATCTGCTCAGCTCCCCCTGCTCTATAACCTGCTGTTTGCAGACTGCACTGCAAATGGTGAAAACAGGATCTCAAGTTACTGCCATATTAAATTCAAACATGATATTTTCTTTGCAGGTCGTATGTTTGCTATAGGATGCTCAATGGGCCCTATGATGCATTTCTGGTATTCATGGCTGGATAGGGCTTTTCCAGGCCGAGGAATCAAAATAGTTTTGCGAAAGGTTCTAATTGACCAACTGGTGGCCTCTCCCTTTCTTGGATTGTGGTACTTCTTGGGTAAGCGCTATTACTTGGCAAATGTCATAGAAGACAAATTCTGTTGATGCAGGATCCTCAACATTCACAACACCCTGCAGTACTGCATATCTGACACTCCTGGGTGTTCTCAAATAGGTGGCTGTTGCATCTCAATAAATTACAATGTCATCGAAAAGTTAAAGTTACTTTATTCCAGAAATTCAATTTAAAAACTGATCAATTTCAAGTGTTTATTTCTGTTAATGTTGATTATTACAGCTTACAGCTAATGAAAACCCAATTGTCAGTATCTCAATAAATTAGAATATTATATAAGACCTATAAAAAATGTTTCTTAATACAGAAATGTTGGCCTACTGAAAAGTATGTCCAATATATGCACTCAGTACAAGAATGACTGCATCAATGCGGCGTGGCATGGAGGTGATCAGCCTGTGGCACTGCAGAGGTGTTATGGAAGCCCAGGTTGCTTTGATAGCAGCCTTCAGCTCATCTGCATTGTTGGGTCTGATGTCTCTCATCTTCCTCTTGACAATACCCCATAGGTTCTCTGTGGGTTTTCAGTCTGGCGAGTTTGCTGACCAATTAAGCAGTGATACCGTGGTTGGTTAAACAGGTATTGGTACTTTTGGCAGTGTGGGCAGGTGCCAAGTTCTGCTGGAAAGTGAAATCAGCATCTCTATAAAGTTTGTCAGCAGAGGGAAGCATGAAGTGGTCCAAAATCTTCTGGTAGACGGCTGCGCTGACTTTGAACTTGATATCACGTGGTGGACCAACATCAGCAGAAGACACTGCTCACCAAACCATCACTGACTGTGGAAACTTCACACTGAACCTAAAGCAACTTGGATTGTGTGCCATTAACTTTTCCTCCAGACTCTGAGACCTTGATTTCCAAATGAAATGGGAAATGTACTTTCATCTGAAAACAGGACTTTGGACCACTGAGCAACATATTGGTCCTTTTTCTCCTTAGCCCAGGTGACACATTTGTGATGTTTCTGGGTCATGAGTGGCTTGACGCAAACGTGGGTACGTCTGTGTGTGGCGGCTTTCGAAGCACTGACTCCAGCCACAGTCCACTCCCCAAAATTCTTGAATGGCCTTTTCTTGACAATCCTTTCAAGGCTGAAGTTATCCCTGCTGCTTGTGCCCTTTTCTCTACCACACTTTTTCCTTCCACTCAACTTTCCATTAACGTTCTTGGATACTGTAATCTATGAACAGCCAGCTTCTTTAGTAATGACCTTTTGTGGCTTACCCTCCTTATGGAAAGTGTCAATGACTGTCTTCTGGACAACTGTCAAGACAGCAGTATTCCCCATGATTGTGTAGCCTACTGACCCAGACTGAGGGATCATTTAAAGGCTTAGGCTGGTATTACACCAGCTTATGAGGCAAATGCCTGCTTGTCAGTGGAGGAGACTGCTGCTATTACATGCAGCGATTGCCTCCACAGTATGGGGAGGAGCGATCACTAATGCAGTCGCTTGTCCTTATACAAAATAATAATTTGCCGACAGCAGACCGTGATTAGACGGCACAATCTGCGATTACTCGTTCATCGTGTAATTGTCGGCACTATTACACAGGCATATCGTCGCTAATGGGCGTTCTTATGAATGCTTGTTAGTGATTATCTGCCCAACTATCACTAGGTCTAATACAGGCTTAAGGAAACCCTTTTAAGTGTTGTAGCTAATTACAGTGTGACACCATGAGTCTACAATATCTATTTTTTTCCACAATATTCTAATTTTAAGAGATACTGACTTTTGGGACTGCACTGCGGCAAGCATATCTGAAAATAAAACAGGTGTTTGCCTCCACACTTGATATGCGCATGGTTTACACATTCACTGTTGTCTGTGTACAGGTATGGGCTTCATGGAGGGACAGAAATTGGATGACAGCTGGGCTGAGTTTAAAGACAAGTTCTGGGAATTCTATAAGGTGTGTGCGCCCACAGGGATTCATGGCATGTGTTCATCTGATTTTGGTATATTAGTGACTAACAATGATTTATTTATTTTTTTAGGCTGACTGGACTGTGTGGCCCACTGCGCAAATGATCAACTTTTATTTCCTGTCACCTAAGTATCGTGTTATTTACATTAATGTGATTACAGTAGGCTGGGACACCTACCTCTCATACCTCAAACACAGGGTGAGACATTTTTCACTGTGTAAGATTTAATCAGAATCAAAAACTCAAATATAAAAAAATGGATTTTAAATTTCAAATTATTGACCCATAGAGAATTGTGGCAGTTACCAAAATCAGCATTTTGTATCAGTTGTCTCTGAAACCACTGTTCAAATGTGTTGCTAGGCCTCAGTAATCGACACACTGCCTGACTGTCTCTTGGGAAAGGCTGCTTGTCAGAAAGGTGTATAGCGAGCAATGAAATAAGCGAATCAGAATAAATAATTGGATTGAGACTATAAGGCCTATTCCACTGAGGTATATTATGGATGCAGTTATGGATCTGTATCACAAATGTGTTCCTATTTGATAGTAGGTCTATGGACCCAGACTCACGGCATCATAGCAATTTAAGAGGCTGTGAGTTTGGGTCAGTCCACCCAATGCCTGGCAGGGACAGAAGTCCATAATGCATAAATGCATCCATAATATGTTCATGTGAATCCGGCCTAACTATGTAGTACACATAGCTTGTGTGAAGATTGAAATTTTACTCTGCCAGTTACACCTGTCCATGTGTATTGCAGCTCAGCTTCAGTAGAGTAAATGGGGCTGAGCTGCAGTTCCACGCACAACCTGTGGACAGGTCTGGTGCTGCTTTGGAAGAAAGCAGCCATGTTTTTCTGATCCCAGACAAACCCTTTAAAAGGGCACTAGTAACCACGACATCTAGTGTGAATGTAATGCATTAATGTCACCCCCTGGTCCCAGCATACTTATTTTGTACCAACGTCAACACAATAACAAATATCATCAGATTCAGTGGTGTAGGCACGCTACACTCAGGAACCATGGAAACTCATTCTCCAGAGTGATGAATCATGCTATGTCTTTTGAAATTCTGGCAGATACATTTATTTTTGGCAATTCCCCGAGCGATGCTCTGAGTTTGTCTGCAGGTGACTCAGGACCCTCAGAAGAAAGCTACATAAGATGCAGAGGTCTTTCCCAGATTCATGACCGGGCAGAAATGCCTGATCACAGGGGACTGATGTCCAACAATTCCTCTATTTACCGCCGGATGTTTTCATCCGCACAAGGGGAGAAGCTGCAGGGAGCCAGGTAAGTATATTTAATGTGAGGGGCCCAGCATATGGGGGGGGGTCGAGTTTATATCTTTGGATAACCCCTTTAAAATACAAAACGTGGAAGCATTAGCAGGATGATAATCCTCCCAGGGCAGGAGATGTGGACAGTCTTCCACATGTAGCTTCAGTTTTTTTTTTTTTGTTTTTTTTTTTGTGCTGTTATATAAGTCAGTATATCTATTATACTGACTGTATCTACACACTGACCTTCAGATAGTGACCCTCCCCTTTAACTCACGTTTTAAAGGAGGAGGTACAACTACTCAGTAATCTTATACTTATATTGCACAATGTAACCCGCTCTACACCCATGCTGGAAGAGCCTCTTCCTGTAGTAGAGGGGGAATAGGGATATTGAGTAGTGGACTCTTATACCAACCAATCAGAGCGTGACTTATATTTCATAAATTGCCCTAGTAAAATGAAAGCTTGTTGCCATGTAGCAGTGTTCCGGTAGCCTGTTCCAGCAGGTAAGTGGAGGACTGTCTGCTTGTAAGCCAGATGCGAATGGAATGTCTGCCAGACCCCATTATACTTTAACGGGGCCGAGCGGACATTCCTTTCACATCCGGCGGTGCCATATCCCATTCATTCTGGCAGGCTGTTCTCTGACAGAACGGCCTGTCAGAATTAAATATGCAGATTTGAAGCAAGCCTAAGAACGTTTTGATACTCCACCAAATACAGTTTACATGTAAAACAGCACATTTATTTCTATGGTCCGTGCAGGGTGATGAGAGTCAGGCTGAGAAGCTGTGCCTCATCAGTTACAGCTAGCACTGCGTATATCTGCTTAAACCTGCCACTGATTTGCTGAAGTGGTTGCATCATGTTACCGCTGCAGCCAATCAAAGAAGAAGTGAGACATTGGTAAACATGGCTTACCTTTATACAGGTCAGTATGCTAAGGAGAATACTTTTATTAACTTTGTCTTTACTTGGGCTGCAGGGTAAAGAACCTCCAGCAGACACGGATGTCGATGCTAGAAATATATGTGCCTCGGACCAACGCTCCAGTACTTCCTCACATTTGCCAAAAACCATAGATGAAAAAGTATGAATAAAAGTGAATCTGTATTTTTATTTACATGGTAATTAACCACTGTCCTTTTCTTAAAGAAGACCTGTCACTACAAAATGACATAGAACAGGAGAAGCTTAGCAGACTGATACATAGTTTTATGGGAAAAGATTCAGAACGCTTGTAATTTATTAATTTAAATCTCTGCTAGTTCTGATTTCATTGTGGGTGTTATCAGTGATAGCATTCTCTGTGTAAGTATGTAGAGTATACTTACACAGAGAATACACATATGTATACAGAGATAGCTGTCACTGATAACACCTCCCCCATGAACAATGAAGTCAGAAATAGCAGAGAATTAAAGGGCATCTATCAGCAGATTTGTACTTGACCTATTACATGTGCACTGAAGACATCTGTGTTGGTCCCATGTTCATATGTGCCTGCATTGCTGAGAAAAATGATGTTTTATTATATGTAAATGAGCCTCTACATCAGGGATCAGCAACCTTCAGCACTCCAGCTGCTGTGAAACTACAACTCCCAACATGAAAACGTGCTTGCCTGTTTTCACAACTCCCATGGAAGTGAACGGAGCATTCTGGGAGTTGTAGTTTCAGAACATCTGGAGTGTCGGAGGTTGCTGATCCCTGCTGTAGGAGTAACAGGGGTGTTGCCATTAGACCTAGAGGCTCTGCTTTCTCTGCAACTGCTGCGCCATCTGCACTTTGACTTTAGGAGAAGTCAGGGCCAGGCGTGATGGTGTTCATACCACCTGGCCTTGTCAATCAACATGCAGAGGACGCAGCAGTTGCAGAGAGAGCAGATCCTCTAGGTGTAATGGCAACAACCTCATTGATCCTAGAGGATCATTTGCATATATTAAAACATAATTTTTCTCAACAATGCAGGCACATATGAACATGGGACCAATGTCTTCAGCTGCCAAGTGCACATACAACAGGTCAGCCAGTTTCATAGGTACAAATCTGCTGATAGATACCCTTTAGATGTATAAATGACAAATTTTGCTGAATCTTTTACCACAAAAATATATATCTGCCCAACTACTCCTGCTCTATAACATGCTGCCTGCAGATTGCACTGCATTTTGTGATGACCGGTCACCTTTAAATGCAGCACTGTATTGCCTTAAAACTTTGCTTAAATGTATTATTTATTCAACTGAGATTATGTAAGAGGGAATGGGATTATTATGCAAGATGGACATATTTGCCTATGAAGAGTAGTGACTTAAAGCAGGAGGACCCTGCAATGCTGTGTAGTAATTTTGTTTGAAATTCTATTTAATTTCTATGTATTTTGTAGATTTTGTATATAGTTAAATGTAATTATGTACAGTGAAGAGGAAATGGTTGCCTAATATATATTGCCTCTGTTGCTTCTATCATGGAAACAAATCTGTTAAATGCATTATAATAAGAAACACAACCGGTGCTCACCCCGACCCTGCCAATGCTCCCATGGTCTTCTGTTGATCTCTGCTTACCTCTCAGCAGTGGTGATGAGCTCTACTGCCAAGTGATGTCTGCAGCCAGTCACCACAGCATGTCTCCCGGCATCACCTCTGCACCCAGTGACAGAGTCTGACTGGGGACCATGAAACCTTCAGTGGTGGAGTGAGGTATTGACTGTTATATGGTGTATGGAGTGTTTTGTTATTTTATCACACAGCCGGACAAAAGTAAATATGCATTGTGATTCCTCATATTAGGGTTTTAACCCCCTAACTGTTTTGCCAGAGTCCAGCTCCAGCAGTGGAAAAAGTATCTAACTGGAGGGGGGAGGGCTGCCTTAGATGTTGCTACCTCCTGAATGGTAGCAGCTATAAACGTGCAACTGGTCTTGTTTGAAAGCAAACATTCCAAGCTTTCAGTAAAATACCAAAATGTCAGCAATATGTTCAGGACAGAGGAAGATATCGCTGATAGAAATTGGGATGCTGTGAATGCAGCTGAAAGTGAAAGTAAAAACAAGTTTTACTCGATTATTCCAGACTTGCCTTTAGCTGTTATTTTGATCTTGTATGAAAGGTATAAAAGCCTGGATTGTCAGCTTTCAAACAAGACTAGTTGCATGTTTCTAGCTGCTACCATTCAGTAGATACCAGCATCTAAAGCAGCCCCCCCCCCCATTTTGTTGTACTGTTACCAATTTACATGCAAGGTATGGTTTTTGCATGTAAGATATAGTAAATGCCAACAAACTAGCGTTTTTGTAGTCTGTTTCAAAGACTCCATGGGAAAAAATTTTTAGACTAGAGGATATTATCTGCCTTTGTATACAATTTCATGTCACTTTTTTGAGGAGATCTGTACTCGTAACATATCTTACATAAAAAGAAAAAAATCATGGAAGAAAATCTGTGTCTGTGTATCACTGTGTCTTGAGATTATTTCATTATACTGTCTGTACATGTTCCAGTCTTAATTTTTTTTTTCTATTTTTACTCCCCCTTGCACATGTAAGCTCCATCCCTGAAATAAACAGAGCAGTAGGGCATGCACACTCATCGCCTGCATGGGACCTGCTGGAAATAGTCGAACTCTTATTTGGCTATCCCTGGCAGTTTCATAGAGATAAATGGAGGTGCAGTACGCTTAACCTACTGCTCTGTTCATTTTGAGCCTTTGTGATCGGTGGGGGGTTCCAGTGGTAGGACCCCCACAGATCTAATAGTTATTTCTTATCCTGGGGATAGGGGTAACTTTAAATTACCAGAATACCACTTTTAAGACCAAATTTGGGTGTGTCATTACAGGGTTAATAATCTTTCTCACATCTGACTAGTAGTGGAGTTGATACTCTAGAAAGAGTGGCCCCAGAACAGTCCAGGAACCTAATCCCAGCCTCCTTCACTTGTCCTGCCTAGAATATATCTGCCTTATAAATCACCCCTACATGTTTTGCAAGTACAGTGCCTTGCGAAAGTATTCGGCCCCCTGGAACTTTTCAACCTTTTGCCACATTTCAGGCTTCAAACAAAAAGATATAACATTTTACATTTTTGGTGAAGAATCAACAACAAGTGGATCACAATTGTGAAGTGGAACGAAATTTATTGGATCATTTAAACTTTTTTTGTAATAATAAACCTGAAAAGTGGGGCGTGCAAAATTATTCGGCCCCCTTGCATTAATACTTTGTTGCGCCACCTTTTGCTGCGATTACAGCTGCAAGTCGCTTGGGGTATGGATGGAGAGCGTTTGTGAACGCTGACTGCGATTGCGTGCGGATTGGTGCGGATGCGTGCGGATTTTCCGGAACGCATCCGGACTGAATCCGTGACGCCTGTGTGAAAGAGGCCTAAGAAGATTCAGCACCCTGCCTAAAGCTGTCTTGTCGGAAGCGGGGTTTCTATCAGGGAGCATCACCCTGTCTCAGGAACTGTCCTAGGTGCTGAAGTGACTTATCTGAAGGATCTGTGTATGATGCTGTGATGTAAGATGTTTTGGGAGGTAAGCCACCGAACAACTAGAGACCGTTCAGTTACAAGCAGGAAGCGCCACTTCTCACAGTCATAACCAAAGTATGATTCACATACATCCTCAGTATTGTAATCTGTATATATTGTCTACATTTTCTCCTATCACAGATAGAAATATGGATGTAATTAAAATGCTTTTTATTAGTCTCCACTGAGAGTAGGATGCAGGCTAAATACAAAGAGTCCATGCTGCTTATTTTAAATACTGACATATACAGCATATATATAAGCCTATGTGTTCAGGGTCTGCTTAACCACTTCCCATGCGGGCCACTTACCCCCTTCCTGACCAGGCCTAATTTTGCAAATCTGATATGTGTCACTTCATGTGGTAATACCTTTGGAACGCTTTTACTTATCCAAGCGATTCTGAGATTGTTTTCTCGTGACATATTGCACTTCATGTTAATGGTAAATTTGAGTCGATATGTTTTACAGTTATTTATAAAAAAAAATCCAAAAGTTAACGAAAATTTGAAAAAGTTCACTGTGTTCTAAATTTGAATCTCTCTGCTTTTAAGGCAGATAGTGATGCCCCATAAAATACTCATTAATTGACATTCCCCATATGTCTACTTTATGTTGGCATCATTTTGGTAGTGTCATTTTATTTTTTAGGACATTAGAAGGTTTAGAATTTTAGAAGCAATTTTTGAAAATTTGCAAAATCAACTGGGTACTGTTACCAAACAATTTGAATTGCCCCTACTTTAAATAGTTGTTACTTGCAACTATTTTTGTCTTTGTGGACACATTTTATGTGCAATGCAGAGTTACCGCGATGGGGTCCAATGTGGGCCCAACACATGCTAACATATTTATGGCCAATTTTGAAGCGACCTATGTATACTCACCCAATTTGTAAGAAGCTGGAAGAGGTATATGGATGATATTTTCTTTATCTGGACAGGGACAATAGATCAACTCTACATTAACATCATCTTGGAAGAATTACAGTTTACGCTGGTCTTCTCCCATAATGCTTTGCAGTATATGGAGACCACAATCTACATATAGAATGGCAGGCTACAGACAGGTCTTAACTAGAGATGAGCGAATGTGCTTGTAATGAGCACTGTACCGCTCGGCTCCCCTGTGCTCGCATGGGCGCAGGTAGCCGCTTCCGTCCTCCTCACCCGACAGAAGCGGCTACCTGCGCCATGCGAGCGCAGGGGGAGCCGAGCGGTACAGTGCTCGTTACGAGCACGTTCGCTCATCTCTAGTCTTAACACTAAGCCTACAGAATAACATGCTTAGGTTTGACAGTGCATACCCGGGAAACATGGTAGAATCTCTCCCATATAGCCAATTGCCTATGGTAAAATGAATAGTTTCAGATGAAACACAAATAGAGGAAAGATTAAAAGATGTGGGCCCTGATACAAAAACACCATCTGAAAGTTACGCAACACAAACGTGGTGAGTTATTAGAAACACACACCATGGGTAAGAAAGCAAAGAGAATCCCTTTTGTGTCAACCTTTACACATCTCAGTGGACAGATAGTGAATGTCTTCAGTCACTATTGGCATATTCTGAAACAATCTTTCCCCAGCATTGAGGAATACCAATTGCCTCCCCTCATGTCCTGCTGTAGTGACAGGATGGTTCATGCAGACATAAAAAATTCATCTCTCTATTCTTGGGAAAAATGGCTCCTACCCCTGTTTGGACTGCTGTACAGGACTGACAAGAGGTATAATCTCAAAGTATATTATACCTGCAAATCTGACGGTTATTAAATTAACATCTGTACCCTATTCGGAAATTTATAAATAAGGAACAGCACAATGTTGCACTGTTAAGGTTCAGGATCATTGATGACATTCCACCACAAAGCAGGGGTGGAGATTGGGAATGCATGCTTAAAAGGTTGGAACCAAAATGGATTTTTAAAGTGGACACACTGAATAATATAGAATTCAAAATAGGCGTCTTCTCCTAGGTCCTCTACATGATTAAAAGTATCTGGTGTAATTTGTTCTCATACCTTAGATTGTTAGGATTTTTTTTGTATTTAGCACTGTCTCAACACCTTTTCCCTTTAAAAGAAATATCTATGGACAATTTAAGAGTAACAGGAACGGGCAAGATCATTAGGTCTTTTCTCTTTTCCTGACCTGAATCAGTCCTTACTAGGAACACAGACTAACAAAAAGAAGGAACGGACTGGACTCCCATGACTGGTGTCTCATATCTATAATTTTTGTATGGGACATATTGTTACCAACATTGCTTTTTAGGCCAATAATGGTGGATGGGGAATGCAATAATACAGGGTTATTGTGTTCCAGTGTGGAGCCTACTGTATAGCGCAGCCTCTGCCTAGCTGTGTACCTTTTGAATAGGTTCCTAGATGATTGAATATGATACCCCTAATTGGGATTATTAAGAGGTCTCACTTTGTTCAGCTTTACACAACGAATATTATAGGGGCTAGCTATGCAAGAGGTAAACCGGGACCAATCTCAGGTCTGGTTGGTCCTCTAAATCAGGATCACCCAGAGCTGTGATGTATGGGGACCAGTAAGAGTGTGTGCTGACGTGTGTGTTGATCATCCAATGGGAGATATTAATTATTTTCAACAGTAGATATGTGGCCCCCCTGGGGCAATGTCCCCTTCCCCACATAGACATCAGGCTGTGGGAGAATAGACTGAACACTTATACTGTGACCTATCCCTTAAATGGATAACTGGCACCTGATATTTGCTTACCACTGTAAGGTTGAGACACATCTGGTCATCTAGGGTTCACATGGAGCAGCAGGTGCCCCAAACTGGGTCATGGTCTGCTCCTGGACCTCATATAGTTGGCCTATATTACGCTCCCAATTAGTGCCACATTAAAACTGTTCCATGGAGAACTTATGGTTCTTTAAGGAATAGTGTATCTTCTATAAGCAATGTGTATTTCTTATAACTAATATGTCCCTTACTACATAAGTACTCAACACCTCCCAATCGAAAAAAAAAATGGGGGGGGGGGGGGGCACATACGCTTTATTGACATAGTTAAAGTGAGTCTTTCACCAATATACAGTGCCTTGCGAAAGTATTCGGCCCCCTGGAACTTTTCAACCTTTTGCCACATTTCAGGCTTCAAACAAAAAGATATAACATTTTAAATTTTTGGTGAAGAATCAACAACAAGTGGGTCACAATTGTGAAGTGGAACGAAATTTATTGGATCATTTAAAACTTTTTTTGTAATAATAAAACTGAAAAGTGGGTCGTGCAAAATTATTCGGCCCATTTACTTTCAGTTCAGAAAACTCACTCCAGAAGTTCATTGAGGATCTCTGAATGATCCAATGTTGTCCTAAATGACTGATGAAGATAAATAGAATCCACCTGTGTGTAATCAAGTCTCCGTATAAATGCACCTGCTCTGTGATAGTCTCAGGGTTCTGCATCATGAAGACCAAGGAACACACCAGGCCAGGGTTGCCAACCTTCCTTTCAAATTTTTCTGGACAACTGAACCAAAATTTACAGACGGCCCAAAATTTTTACGGACATAATAAACACACCCCTTTTTTAGAGAACACGCCCCAGAATAAAGAGCATTGTTCAGTATTTGAAAATAAAATATGGCATATGGAAAATAAATCAACAATTTTCAGCTGTTACATCCCTGCTTCTAGTCTGAGTGTTTTGTTTATATGGCTGCAGTGACACACTGGACTTTCTGGCATCATTGCTGCTGCCATGTAAACAAAGACTGACAGGCATGTAATGGGCAGGTGTGCACATCTGTCACAATGTTGGTGATGTGCACACTGATGTGCAGGTGTATGGCATGTGACCGCTGCAGCCAGTTCTCAGCATTAGATCACTGATTGGCTGCAGCGGTAACATACCATATACCGGCGAGTCCTTGCTGAAGAAATAGGAGACACATATTTGGATGGACATTACATTCACCATTACCAAACGTACAAGATGACACATTACCACATACCTCTTAAGTCCAGTGACGTCTCCCTGATGTAGATGTTCTCTTTTCTCATCTTCTCTATTTGGCCCACACCGCCATGACGAGTTCTTTCAGCAACATCTTCTCTCTGCAGAGTTTGCAACAAAGACACCTTAGATTACCCACTTTTCTGTTATCCTGCTGCTACCTAAAATACTGTGCTCCCCAAATACTATACTGTAGATATAACAGTGCCATATAGGTAGGACCCCATATAGTTACAGTGCTCCACAAAGTCCCACTGATACTAATAATTCTCTCCCAGAGTGCCCTCATTAGTAATAGTGCCCCAATAGTGATAATGCTCCACGAGTAGCCCTTTTAGCAGTAGTGCCCCCCATATTGTACTAATAATAGTAACACCCCCAAAAGTACCCCTGGTAGTAGTAATAATTCCCCATAATAGAATTCATTTTTCCCATAGTGCCTCCAGTATTGCTACCAGAAATAATAAGGAACCGCTGTAATGGTCCCAGTAATTATAATACCTCTTATAGTGCCCCAGTAGCTTAAACGGTCCACTCTAGTGCCCCCAGGAGCTTAAATGGTTCCCCCTAGTGCCTCCAGTAGTTTAGGTAGCCTCCTATACTAACCCCAGTAGATCAGATAATCCTTGTAGTGCCCCAATAGTTTAGATAGCCCCCTGTAGATCAGATAATCCTTGTAGTGCCACGGTAGTTTAGACAGCCCCCTGTAGTTCATTTAGCCCCCATAGTGCCTCCAGAAGTTAGATAGCCCACTTTACTTCAGATAGTGCCCTAAGTAGATTAGATAGCCCCATGTAGTGACCCAGTAGTTTAGATAGCCCCATTGAGTGCCCCCAGTAGTTTAGATAGCCCCCTTTAGTACAGATAGCCCCCATAGTGCCTCCAGACATTAGATAGCCCACTTTACTTCAGATAGTGCCCTAAGTAGATTAGATAGCCCCATGTAGTGACCCAGTAGTTTAGATAGCCCCATTGAGTGCCCCCAGTAGTTTAGATAGCCCCATTGAGTGCCCTCAGTAGTTTAGATAGCCCAGGTAGTCCCCATAGTGCCCCCAGACATTAGATAGCCCCCATATAGTGCCCCAGCCCAGCAGTGAAATAAAAACAAAAATTATATACTTATCTGATTCCTGTAACTCCGTCCCGGCGCGGGCGGGCGGCGCGCCGCATGATGATGTCATCACGTCTGTACGTACGTGGTGACGTCATCAGAGAGCGAGATGCCTGCGCCGGGCCCAGGAGAGAGGTACGTACTACTTGTGTAACATTAGGCTGCAGGCTGACCTGCCTGCGGCCTATTGTACATCGCAGGCGGAGCCTGCATGGATCCACAGTATTCACGGCAAATGTGCCGTGAATACTGTAGTAGATTCACGGACAGGCTGTTTTTACGGACTGTCCGTGAATCTACGGACGGTTGGCAACCCTGCACCAGGCAGGTCCGTGATACTGTTGTGGAGAAGTTTAAAGCCGGATTTGGATACCAAAAGATTTCCCAAGCTTTAAACATCCCAAGGAACACTGTGCAAGCGATCATATTGAAATGGAAGGAGTATCAGACCACTGCAAATCTACCAAGACTTGGCCATCCTTCTAAACTTTCATCTCAAAACAAGACTGTACAGAGATGCAGCCAAGAGGCCCATGATCACACTCTGGATGAACTGCAGAGATCTACAGCTGAGGTGGCAGAGTCTGTCCATAGGACAACAATCAGTCGAACACTTCACAAAATCTGGCCTTTATGGAAGAGTGGCAAGAAGAAAGCCATTTCTTAAAGATATCCATAAAAAGTCTCGCCACAAGCCACCTGGGAGACACACCAAACATGTGGAAGAAGGTGCTCTGGTCAGATGAAACCAAAATGGAACTTTTTGGAAACAATGCAAAATGATATGTTTTGGCGAAAAAGCAACACAGCTCATCACCCTGAGCACACCATCCCCACTGTCAAACATGGTGGGTAGCATCATGGTTTGGGCCTGCTTTTCATCAGCAGGGACAGGGAAGATGGTTAAAATTCATGGGATGGATGGGATGATGGATGGAGCCAAATACAGGACCATTCTGGATGAAAACCTGTTGGAGTCTGCAAAAGACCTGAGGCTAGGAAGGAGATTTATCTTCCAACAAGACAATGATCCCAAACATAAAGCAAAATCTACAATGGAATGGTTCAAAAATAAACGTATCCAGGTCTTGAATGGCCAAGTCAAAGTCCAGACCTGAATCCAATTGAGAATATGTGGAAAGAGCTGAAAAACTGCTGTTCACAAACGCTCTCCATCATCCTCAAAGAGCTTGAGCTGTTTTGCAAGGAAGAATGGGCAAGAATTTCAGTCTCTAGATGTGCAAAACTGATAGAGACATACCCCAAGCGACTTGTAGCTGTAATCGCAGCAAAAGGTGGCGCAACAAAGTATTAATGCAAGGGGGCCGAATAATTTTGCAATGCCCCCACTTTTCAGTTTTATTGTTACAAAAAAAGTTTAAATGATCCAATAAATTTCGTTCCACTTCACAATTGTGACCCACTTTCGCAAGGCACTGTAACTAAGAGCAGTGCCCCCCACAGAAGATTTCTGACACATCCCAGACGTATACCTGTGTGCACTGTGTGTCTGTATTACATGTCCAGGAAAAGCACTTATCCTGCAGGAAAACAGCTCCCAAGTGCCCAGCTCTGCTGCTGCAAGTGCTCAAAGCAAACCAGACTGAAGAGGGGAGGCTGCTTTAGCTGCTCATATCTTGGGATTGGTAGCAGATAAAAAAATGATCTGACCTTCTTTGAAAGCTGGCGTTTCAAGCTTTTAAATGATACCAAAATCACAGCATTATATCCATTATATCAGAAGTTGAGAGAGAAAGCTGTTTTTAGTTTCACTTTCAGCTGGGCACTTGGGAGCTGTTTTCCAGCAGAATAAAAGTGCTTTTTATGGACATGGAATACAGGCACAAAGTGCACACAGGTATGTCTGGGTTGTGTCTGCAATCTTCTGTGGGGCACTGCTGTTAGTTATATAGGTGAAAATGAGGTCAACTAGATACATAACAATACAATTATCCTTTGACATAGAAATACAATGAAATATGTGACGCTAGTGTCATAATGAATTATGGCCTGTAGACTAATAAGCCGGATATACCGGCACACTACTGGACGTCTGTCCATTATGGCCTCAGTAACAAACATGGACATGCACATAATGATATTACATATGGAACAACTTGGACCTGTGCATCACTTCCCTACAGCTTGTACGGTGAAAGTGCGGTACAAGGGGATGTTGTATGTGCAGTGACTTCCCACTATCACTGAGCTATCAGGCAACACGTACATATGCACTAGTGCTGCACAGCCAGGGGACTATAGGAATGACATGCGCACTAGCCTCCTATGATCACAGAGTTATGGGCATGATATACTTCCACACATCTAGGCGGTGCATGCACAACTTTGTAATGGAGACGCCGAATGCGATATCTATAATCATACCTTGATCCTGCTTCCAGGCCTCTTCATTGCTGCTCATGAGTAAGCGTCCATATTAAGAGTATTTTGAATACTGATGTTTTAAGATGTTTGGTATTTGTTATGTAATATTGCTTACTAACAAGTAATTTGCATACATAATTGTCACATGATCTGATGGGCTGGGTATATGTATGTATGTAAACTTGTTCATTGCTTGAAAAAGACTATGCATAGTTGAAACATTGCATTTTACTTGGTGAATAAACCATCACTGAAGAAAGACAAGGAGTGCAGCAGTCTTTTCTATCTGGACTGTCTGCTGGGACCCTTTGTTCAGGATCCAACACTGCGAGAACCGCCACTTGGATTTCATCACAGAATCATACGGTAGTGCTGCTGTCGCCCTTTTCTCTATAGCGTCTAAAAGAATCACAGCACAGTTTTCATTTTCAAGACCAGAATACAAAATGAACACTTTGCTGTGATTGATTGGTACAGGAAAGATAAAAGTTTTTTTAGACTGTTTCATAAATCTGCATTTACTAGTTTATGAAACTCTATCGATGGAAAGCTGACTTTATTAGTAGCTGGCTTATAAATTAAGTATTAATAAAGAGATTTATTCACTTGACAAAAGTATTGGGCACCTACACATTACACCTATAGAAGCTTTTATGCTAAATCCATGGGTATTAATATGATATTGGTCCCTCCTTTGCAGTTAAAACAGCTTCC